>CAUYLG010058907.1:0-14896 GCA_963573385.1 Cacajao melanocephalus
TCCTACTATAAAGACACATGCACACGTATGTTTACTGCAGCACTATTTACAATAGCAAAGACTTGGAACCAACCCAAATGCCCATCAATGATAGACTGAATAAAGAAAATGTGGCAAATATACACCATGGAATACTATGCAGCCATAAAAAAGAATGAGATCATATCCTTTGGAGGGACATGGATGAAGCTGGAAGCCATCATTCTCAGCAAACTAACACAGAAACAGAAAACCGAACACCCCATGTTCTCATTCATAAGCGGGAGCTGAACAATGAGAACACATGGAGACAGGGAGGGGAACATCACACACCAGAGCCTCTCTGGGGGTAGGGGGCAAGGGAAGAAGAGGGAGAGCATTAGGACAAATACATAATGCATGTGGGACTTAAAACCTAGATGAAAGGTTGATAACTGCAGCATCATGGCACATGTATACCACCATGGCACATGTACACCACCATGGCACATGTATACCTATGTAACAAACCTGCACATTCTGTACATGTATCCCAGAACTTAAAATAAAATAAAAATAAAAATAAAAAATAAAGACAAACAAATTTTTTCAATATCTTTTTAAAAGCAGGCTTACTGGGAATCAACTTTCTCAGTTTTTGTTGAAAACCTCTCAGTCACCTTCATTTTTGAAGGATATGACTGTTATGTACGGCATTCTACATTTGCAGCATTTTTTCTTCCTACATTTCAGACATCATTTCATTGTCTTTGGGCTTTCTTTTCTTGAGAAATCAGCTGTAAGTGTAATTGCTCCACTTTCAAAGTTAATGTGTCATTTTCCTCTTAACTGCTTTTAAGATTCTCTTCTATGTAGGATTTAACAGAAATACTATAATGGCCACATAGCATTTATTTGTATTGATACTGATTTGGATTCTCTTAACTTCTTAACTCTGTGGGTTAATAAATTTTTATCATTGTAGAGCCATTATCTCTTAAAAATATTTATGATGGAGTCTCAGTTCTTTGCTTTTAGGATGCCAGTTCCCTGAATCTTTTCCTTCTCAAAATCCAACTGCATGTGTATTAGAACTTTTAGTTATATTTTGACACTATTGGTCTTTTACATATTCCTAAGTCCTTTCCTCATTTATTTTCTCAGTACTTCAGTTTGGATATTTTCTATTGACCTATCTTACAGTTTATCAAACCTGTCTTAATCTATGCCTGATATTCTGGTAAATATATTCATTTAATTTTTTCCCCAGATAGTGTATTTTTAGTTTAAGAATGTCACTTTGATTCTCTTTTAGTCTCAAATTCTCTGTTTGTATTCTTCATAATTTTACTGGGTTTGTCCATATTTTATTATTTTTTCTTGCACTTTTAAAATTATTATTATACTTTTAAGTTCTGGGATACATGTGCAGAACATGCAGGCTTGTTATATAGGTATACAAATGCCATGGCGGTTTGCTGCATCCATCACCCCGTCATCTACATTAGGTATTTCTTGCACATATTAATCAAAGCTATTTTTAAGGTCTTGTCTGCTAACTCCAACATCTACATCACCTATGAATCTGTCTGTGTTTTCTACTTTTTTTCCTTTCTTTGGTTATTACTTGGTTTGCTATTGACAAGTCTCGTAATTGACTGAATGTACATATTGTGCCTAAATAAGAAACTGCAGAGTCAAAATTTTCATCATAAGGTATATTTTACCAGAAAGGATTTACTCTTTCAACTGCTATGAAACTAGAATGGAGAACTGATCATCTTCATCCAGTCATAGACTATATTCAGACTGGAATGCAGTTTTGGTAAGCCTCAGTCTACCTATGATTTATATCTTCTCCTATGGTGTAACCTTCAATAGGCTTTTGATTGAGATTTTAGTGAATCTTTTGTCTCTTGAGTACTAAGAATAATGAAATTTCTATTCTGCTTTTCAGCGTTGTTTGACTTAGTTATTTAGACTTTTGTTCTACATCTCTTCAGAATATAGTAAATTTTTGAGACAAAGATTGGCTATGTTTGAGGTCTCTTGGGTCTCCAATTTTGGATTCTAACCCACATAGCTGCCAAAACTGTGATTATTTATCTGTGCTTTTGCAGCAGTTCTATCTTAACCAAGCTCGTATTTCAGCTTTCAATTCATTTCAGCAAAAATCTGTAAATGTCCCCAGAGAAAAAGGAAAGTATATAGCTCCTCAGTCTACCTCTGAAATTACCCCCATTTCTTTTCCTGGAATTCCAGTTCCTCCATGCTGTTTTGTTTCAGCAGCTAACCAATACCCTTAAAAATTTTTGTTGCAGTTTACTTGGCTTTTCTAGTTACCATAAATACTCATTTTATCATGCCTTGAAGCACAAGTCTAGATATCTATATTACTTTTGAGAACTGCTAAAAGTGCACAATTAAAATTAATATCTTTCCTATGGTATAGATTTCTTTTTCCCAATAGAGAGCTTTTAATGCATCTTTAAAATATCACTAATAGGTCTTAAAATCATCTAGCATCTTGTTTTGTTCAAGACAGCTCTTAGATCTTTCATCAGTATGCTGAACTGTTCTGTTTTTCAGAGACATTAACACCATCCAAAAATTTTCTGATATCCTTGTTTTTATCTGTTATGGTTTGCTGAATCCAAGCAGCTGAATTTGATACAAATTCTTGTCATTTTCTTTGGGAATTAACTCACCGTTCTGGGCTTGAAATACTGAACAAGCAATGCCTGGCTCCAGTTGAAACAAGTGGATATACTTTTTTACCTAAGAATTTTCAGATTTCATCAAGAGACAATTTTCCTGAATAACAACCTTGATGGGGAAGTGAGCACACACAAACTTCATTTTGTAACAAAAGCGCAGTGTAACACTCTTGGTTACATTCCATACATGACTACAGATAGTGCAAATGGTAGCCAGCTCCTTTCTCTTACTCCATCATTTATCAACCCAGAGCCTCTTATTTCTCTTCCCAAGGAGACTGAGTGCTACATTGGTGTAGTTGAGGTCTCTCTGCAGGTTCCTTCTGTGGCCTTCACAATCACTGTACATCCTTCAGAGTGATTACATTTCCTGGAACATAGACAATCTGCCAAGAACAGGCTTTATTCTTGAAGTAGGTGCAGCAAAGAGAGATACAGATTTGTATTTCTATCTCCCTTTAGAACATTTCTATTTTAATGCGTTCAAAACAGAACTCATCCCTTTATTCTTCCATCTCTATAAAGGCTCCCCAGGCTCCCACTCATACACCATGTTGAAGATGAGAGATGTTACAACATTAAATAGAGAGGTCCTAGAAGTCCTTACTGAGAAGATAAGCTTGAAGCAAAGGCCTGACCAAAAACAAAAAGGTGCAAGACTTTTCTTGAAATGTCTGTAGGAAGAGAAGCAGGAATACCAAGCTCAGAGGCACTGATACAGGAGTGTGCTTGATGTTTCTGTATAATGGCAAGGACATCAATATAGCTAAGGTTGAGTGAGCAAGGAGAGAGTAATGACATGTAAATTCAGATCAAGACTAACTGAAGCATCATCTATAACTCTTTATTCTCTTTCAATAGTTGACGTCTAATAAAGTCATGTTTTATCAATGAAATATTTCATATATACATGCTTCATTCACAATCATGTTAAAACCACCCTCATTTATGTTGTATTGCCTGTAGAAAATTGCATATCAGAAACTGAACTTCCTAGTTCTTGGAACTCCTTACTACAAGTAAATTTCAAATAAAATATTTTCCTCTGCCACCATCACTATCATAGTCACAGGATAAGTCTAAAGATTTCCTACTCTGGATTTTTCCATTACTGTACATGAACAGGCCAATTAAAGAGAATAAACTGGCCCAGATTTTTATGACAGGTAATTTGAATGTTTGAATATGAACAATTACTCTATTTCAATGCCTACCACAATATGAGAAAAAAACTGAGAATTTTGGAATTGGTTGTAGATTTTTCAAAAGTCAAATTGATTTGCTGAATATAAGACTATGGTAGCAAACGAATGAAATGTTCAAATTTCTGTTGTTGGAAAAAATCTAAAATAAATTAATCAATTAGCTTCATGACTTCTTGGAAAGAATTTCACTAAAAAAGAAGCATCTTGCTTCTTCAGACAACTGCTACCTAGATAGCATTTTGAATCTCTCATTGTCGTTCATTCTCTTCCCACATATGTCATGCTGACACATATGGCTCTCATAAAACAGCCAAATATGATTACTGTTTTTCTAGAGAAGAAGCAATTTTAAAGACATGCAAGGATATTAGAGTATGTTGCCATGTAGCTATAGACTTCCTGATTCTTTTACCAACACAGTAAAAACTGGTTTTCTAAGCTCCCTGTGTATCTTTTGGGAAACCATCTGTTGTTTTTCTGCTAAATGAGATAACATCAATATGCCTTTCCAGCCATTGCCTTTGATCATCTGCCTGTAATGTAGCACATTTGAGAAGCTTATTATTCCCTCTGTTTGCAAAGAAATGAATTTTCAAATGCTTAATAAATAATGCAAAATTATTTGGAACAAAAAAATCACAGAAACCAAGAAATATGTATGAAAACAGCAGTACTGCAAGTCTCATTTCTGGGGGAAAATGTTAGAAGACTTTTTTATTTTCCTAAGAGACAGGCAAAACACTGCTTTTTCTGGTTAACATTGAAGGTTTTTATTTTTATTTGTCTTTTTTTTTTTTTTGAGCAAGAAAATGGAAGGTACTATAGCAAGGAATGGGAAAAAGAAAAAGATGAGAAAGGATAGTGGGTAAATTTGCATACCACTTACACTGGTTTTACATTCTAAAATGTTTACAATATATTGTAAAAACTGAAAAAGAGTGTGACTGGGATTAAACAAGGGAAATTGAATATTTATTAGATTAAGTAAATTAAATTTTCTCTCATGTTTATAATAATCTATGGTTGATAAAAAGTAAGTGAAGCTATGCAATCTTAAAAACACTTTTAAACATCTGTTTTTCACTTGATTTAATAAAGCTAACACCTGGATTTTTATAAAATAAAATATGTCTAAGTGCCTGTCTCAGCTGTTATTATAGATGTTATAAGTAAATATAATGTATAAATTAGCATTTTAATATAAGCTATATTTTAAAAGCTGCATGTCAGCCATGCAGTGACTTGTTAATTCATTTACTTGTTTAGAATCTCAGTAACTTTTTTTATGAATCTGAAGAAAGAAAATATTTAATTTTTCAGGTGAAGTTTAAATTTTATGATTTCAAAGTCTGCCCGGATATTAAATGAATGTTTTTTTAAATTGTAGCTTAGTCTTTTATCCTAAAATACACTTTTTTAAAGAGTACATGTAAAGCTCAAGACCATTGATAAGAAAGGAGCTACTCTAGTGATGTTTAGATGTGGAAAGACAATACAATACACACGAGTCTAAGTTAAGACATAGATGAAATAGGAAGAGAAAGTGCTTATGCTTCAGAAATCCAGAGGAGCTGATCTGGGCAGTTTTATGAAGGAGGTGCATTACCAGGAGACTTTCAGGAGACTTTTCAAAAAGAGTTGGGACATAGTTGGATGGAAAGAAGTTGAAAATTAATTTCAGGCAAGAATGAAGAAGAGATGGTGCCATACAAGGAGAATGAAAAGCAACTGTGAGAAGATAGGATTCTGATGGCTAATACTTTCTCTTTGCCATGTTTATTTAATGTTGAATTGAAAGAACACATTAAAATAAAGTCTCTCTGATACTATTCCATTTCATAGAATAATTTAGGGAGGATTCCTTCTTTCTCTACCTTGGGGAATAGTGTCAGTAGGATTGGTACCAATTCTTTTTTAATATCTGATAGAATTCAGCTATGAATCCATCTGTCCCTGCACTTTTATTTGTTGGCAATTTGTAAATTATCATTTCAATCTTTCTGCTTGTTATTGATTTGTTCAGAGTTTCTGATTCTTCCTGTTTTACTTTAGGAGGGTTGTGTATTTTCAGCAATTTATCTATCTTCCCAAGGTTTTCTAGTTTATGCGTGTAAAGGTGTCCACAGTAGCCTTGAATTATCTTTTGTATTTCTCTGGTATTGGTTGTAATATAACCCATTTCATTTCATTTCTTTTTTTTCTTGTAAGCCAGAAGACCAAACTAGTTTAGTCTTTCCATGTTCCTCTGCCTGCTTTTATTATTATTATTATTATACTTTAACTTCTGGGAAATGTGCAGGTTTGTTACATAGGTATACACATGCCATGGTGGTTTGCTACACCCATCAATTGTCATCTACATTAGGTATTTCTCTTAGTATTATCCCTCTCCTAACTCCCCACCTCTCAACATGCCCTGGTGTATGATATTCCCTGCCTGTGTCCATGTGTTCTCAATGTTCAACTCCCACTTATGAGAGAGAACATGCGGTGCTTGGTTTTCCCTTCCTGTGCCAGTTTGCTGAGAATGATGGTTTCCAGCTTCATCCATGTCCCTGCAAAGGACATGAACTCATTCTTTTTTATGGTTGCATAGTATTCCATGGTGTATATGTGCCACATTTTCTATATCCAGTCTATCATTTGAGACATTGCTCACCGTCTGCAGAGTCTGACCTGCAGATCCTGACTTAACAATGGATGAATGAATGCACTCTCACACCATTACAGTGTTTCAAGTGGGCTAGGGCTGGCCATTGGCTGCTTTTAGTGGGTAAAGTGCAACCAATCAACCAAGCCCCTCTGTTTGTCCACACTTTTATTCATAACAGAGGTTCTAAGTTAACACACTTGTGGATAATTAACATGGTTAAAAGAATGGTTATACAAATTGCAAAAGCTTTAGGTTCCAGGCCCAGAGTAAACACAGGTAATTCCCCTTTGAATTCTCACTGAGAGAGCCATCCAGCATAAAGTTTACATGAGTAAACAGTTAAGGTGGAGACAAAGGGATGTGGAGTAAACACACTTAATTGAGAAAGCCTCATCCCTATTTTCTCCCTAACTGAATGGACCAGCCAGCAGCCTTCGGCCTGCCCCAATAAAACCTTTTGGCCTTCCAAAAGGTTTGAGACTAATCTATAACTTTTCCTAAAAGTTAATATCTTTAATATTTTGCCAGCCCATCAGCTCTGAAGGGAGAAGTGGATCTCTCAGTACTGTGTTCGAGCTCTGCTAAGGGACAGACTGCCTACTCAAGTGGCTCCCCGACCCTCATGCCTCCTGACTGGGAGACACCTCCCAGCAAGGGTCAACAAACACCTCATAGAGGAGAGCTCCGGCTGGCATCTGGGGGGTAACCCTCTGGGACAAAGCTTCCAGCAGAAGAAACAGGGAGCAATCTTTGCTGTTCGGCAGCCTCTGCTGGTGACACCTAGGCAAACAGGGTCTGGAGTTGACCTCCAGCAAACTCCAGCAGACATGCAGCAGAGGGGCCTGACTTTTAGAAGGAAAAGTAACAAACAGAAACGAAAGACATCAACACCAACAAAAAGGAGGTCCACACCAAAACCCCATCTGAAGGTCACAAATATCAAAGCTCAAAGGTAGGCAAATCCATGAAGATGAGAAAAAAACCAGCACAAAAAGGCTGAAAATTTCAAAAAACCAGAAAACCACAAAACAATAGTATACTTCGCCATACTTATCAGGCACCAAGTTTTATGTTATTCATCTGACAATTACACTAGAAAATAGCTGTAATCTGTCCTTGGTATCTGCATCAAAAGTCAATGGAGAGCCTTTGAAGGCCAAAGCAGATGTAGAAGAGAAGATCAAGATGAAGGTCAAACTTTGTGGAGTGCAATGCAAGGATGCCTCATAATTTTTTTTTTTTTTTGACTCTCACTCTGACACCCAGCCTGGAGTGTAGTGGTACAATCTTGGCTTGCTGCAACCTCCGCCTCCCAGGTTCCAGCGATTCTCCTGCCTCAGCCTCCCGAGTAGCTGTGACTACAGATGTGTGCCACCACACCTGGCTATTTTTTTTTTTTGTATTTTTAGTAGAGATGGGGTTTCACCATGTTAGCCAGGATGTTCTCAATCTTCTGACCTCGTGATCCACCTGCCTCGGCCTCCCAAAGTGCTGGGATTACAGGCATGAGCCACCGCGCCCAGTCAGGAAGCTCCATAATTCTTACAATTTATTTTAAATGTACTATTGTTATATCTATGCTAAGAAGAAGAAACTAAGAGAGCAAAGATAAGTTTTATTTACCCAATGCCACGCAGAAAGACATATTCTGACAGAATCAGGATTTGATTCCCTGTCTTTCCAGAGAAGATATTTTTACCAGTTAGAGTATCTTTAATTTGTAGCATTTGGAAGGTTTTATAACAATATTGCATATATTAGTTCATATCCAGTCTAGACTGAGTTCATATAATTAGCAATGGTGGAAACAGGTGGCCAAATGCTGAATAGAATTAATTCAGCCAAACTCATATTTAACATTTACAATGCATACTGCAATTTTTCTCTAAGTTTCATAATTTTAGAACACAAACTCATTTTTTTAGGGAAAAACAGGATATTAAGAAGGACTTATAAGCACCGATTAATTTTTTCAAATATGTGGCTGTAAAAGGCAAATTGTTTTCTTGCTTTCTAATTATGCTAACTGATACTTATCATTCCATAGACATGTCAAATACTAATTGATGAAACTTTGAAAGAGGAAGGAAAAAAGCAGCATCTCACTCTGAAATATCTTTGAGAAGTGAAAATTAAGATGAACATAAAATAATCGGGGGTGGAAGGAAGCTCACACTCTCTTCATTTCAAACCAAGAGCTCGTAACAGACACCAACTGAAACCTCTCACCTGCTTGGCAATTTGACAAGACCAACATACTAATATGTTCTTTTGGTTAATGCTAACAAATTTTATGATAAGTTAAGAATTTGTTTACTTGTTTTCATTCAGTAATCCTTTGTTTGTATCATTTTCTAGATAAAAAACCCACCGCTCAAAGCGAGTTTGATGTGTATTTTTAATAAAGCTAATTAGGCAGTAGGCAGTTTGGAAAGCTTCTTTGCATAGCACATTAGCAGTTAGGTAATTTCTCTCAGGAAGAGTGGGAGGAGCTCTGGGCCTTTTTAAATTATAGAGAGATCTTCATTCTTACCAGCTTGTTATTTATTTTTTTAATAAAGTTAACTTCAAGTGCCACGTAGAAAAAACTAGAGTCCTCTTGAAAATCAGTGTTGATTCCATCGTAATGAACCTAGGATCATAGGCCCATGGCCAGAAATACACTATACTCCTGCCCAACTGCTTGAAAAATACATGTCATCATATGCAATGGAGAACTGCCCAAGGCGTGAAGAGTTCAGGGTAAACCCTGATATCACAGGACACACAATTCAAGTCTATTCACAATTCCCACCTGCTTGATTGCTCAGTGGAGGCAGCACACTGACTTAAAGAGACAGATTTCTATGACTATTAAATCCTTATGGCATTTATAAGTTTTTCAGGCTTTGCAGACGTCATTTAATGTCACAGTGCTTTGTTATTAGTTCATGGTTTCCATTTCCTTTAAGGTCACTGAAACGTTGTAGTGAAATAATGGCACACCAGCTCCCTCAAATAATTAATATATCTTTAATGTGCCTTTCCAACAGAACATGCTTTAGCCATTAGGGAAACTAAAAGCTGTTATTAGTGTCTTTCATCAGGAACCACAGACACCTAGAATGTCAGAGGTGCGTAAAGCTAAAGAATGTATCCTTCCAACACTCCATTTTATATTTGTATATGATTTCTTTATACTCTTTAATGCAGAGCAATTAGCTGAGATGGCCAGTCCAAAATTAGTTCAAGGCTGAAGAATGCACCAATTTAAAGCAAATGTAATTTTATTGCTTTCAGTAAAATATAATTACACCAACTAATAACTGTCAAAATCTTAGGCAGGGGTTTTCATCTAGAAATAAACCTTTTACTTACTGTCTATATATAAATTTAGTAAAAATTGCTTAAAATAGTTCTCTTAAAGAGATTAGTTTTTTTGCAATTCCAACTTTTTGAAATGTTATGTAGTTACAAAGGAATTATAATTTTTAATAGAAAATATAAGGATAAATGTAAAATAAATTCAGGAAGAATTACAAATTCTGAGTTAGTAAAAACTAAGGCTTTACCATAACAAAAACAATGCTTAGTTTTTCCTTTGTCAAATAATTCAACATTTAATATGTACAAGATCTTTTGTAAATGTATTCAATATATTAGTGAATAAAATACTCTCTGACCTTAGGGAGGGAGAGGTAAACAATAAGAATGTTAAATGGTGGCAAGAGCAATGCAAATAAGAAAAATAAGGTTGGATATGGAAATTGGGTGTGTTTGGGTGTACAAGCTGAAACTTCAGATAACAGCCCGATAGCCTTTTCTATTAGGATAGTCTGTTGGAAAAGGTAATATAATCAAAACTTAAAGAAAGTAAGGAGAAAATAATATTGGGTCAAGAACTTTCCAGCAAAAAGAATGGCAAGTTTGACATCCCCAAAGGTAGGTTTGAAGAATAGCAAAGTGATTAATGTGGTGATATGATTTTGGGTCTGTGTCCCCACCAAATCACATGTTGAATTGTAATCCCCAGTTTTGAAGGTGGGGCCTGGTGGGAGGTGACTGGGTCGGTGGGGTGGAGATCTCTTGAATGGGCTACCACCATCCCATTGGTGCTGTTCTCATGACAGTAAGTGAGTGAGTTTGCATGAGATCTGGTTATTTAATAGTGTGAAGGACCTCCCCCATCTCTCTCTCTCCCTTCTGCTCTAGCCATGTAAGATGTGCCTGCTTCCCCTTTGCCATCTGCCATAATTGTACATTTCCTGAGGCCTCCCAGAAGCTGAGCAGATGCCAAAATCATGTGTCCCGTACAGCCTGTGGAACTGTGAGCCAATTAAACCTCTTTTCTTCATAAATTGCCCAGTTGTAGGCCTTTCTTTATAGCAATGCAAGTGTGGACTAATCCAAAAAATTGGTACTGAGACCTGCTAGAGTGCTATAAAGATACTGAAAATGTGGAAGTGACTTTGGAATGTAACAGGCAGAGGATAAAAAAGTGTGGAGGGCTCAAAAGAAGACAGGAAGATGAGGGAAAGTTTGGAACTTCCTAGAGACTTGTTAAACTATTGTGACCCAAATGCTGATAACGAATAATTTGTAATATTTAATTGAGAGATTAAAAAAGGAGAGTTGAAATATTAATAAACCAGACAGAATTGCTGAGTTGTGAGATAGCAAAAGTGATGTATTTTGTGTAATGTTACCTTCTTTAAATTTGGATATTGAGGAAAGAATTCTAAACCCTTTGAATGTTTTCAGAAGTAATTACTTGGGAGAAAAATAGTTCTTTAAAAAACTACAGGTCAGCTAGAACAGGATTATTTCATTAGTGTTTATAGGTGTCTCCAAGCCTAGGAGGAGCTTTTTTAGCATTTCTAAACATAGTTTTAAAAATGTTTTATGGGTCAAAAAGAGTATTAAAAATGACAAAACCTTGCATCAAAAATGACTAAAAGAATAAGCTGTAAAATAATTTTTAAGAATCCTTTGTACATCTTTCATAAGAATAGAGAAGACTGATTTTCCTTTTAAAGTAATTCATTTTTTTCTGATCAAGAAACTGATCACATTTACTCTATAAAATTGAAAAAAGTATATGAGAAAAAAATTACATAAATTTTTTGCAATAAAACATATTCTCTATGAACACTTTGGCATACTTTAGATCTTTTTTCAGTGTACAAAATGTGTGCAAAATATTTCTTATTTTATAAAATTAAATCACACTGTCTAATTTTATAACATTTACTTTATACTATTTTATTGGAGCATTTCCAATGCCTTTCAAAATTTTTTAAAAACATGTTTTAAAGCATTTGTCTTACTATTTTTCTATTTTTTCAGTCAATCAAATATATACTGAGTACATAATATGTGCTAGACAGTATGTTAAGCACTAGAGACAGACTCATGGAGTTCTTGAGCTTGTAGAGAGCTCGACAAGTAGTACCAATAAAGTGTAATGAGTACTATACGATGCTATGGAAACACAGCACCACCATCTAATCTAGTCTAGGGAAATCAGGCTACATTTAAACTGAGGTTAAGCTGCCAGTTAAGTAGCAGAGTAAACAATGCTGAGGGATTTGGGAATTGAATTCCAGGCAAAGTCTCTAGTCAAGAGAAACCATGAACAAGTTTCTAGTCAAGAGAAACTGTGCCTCACTTTCAAGATATTGAAATAAATTTCTTGCAATAAGAAGGAAGAGATGTTAAGAAAGAAAAGCAAATGTTTAAAGCCTGAAAGAAGACAATAAAACAAATGTCTCTGATAGAAATTTAAGCTTCATCCCTGGTGAAACATAAAGCCATTGTAAGTTTTTAAAACAAGGAGTGACATTACCAGACATACGTATTTTAAAACAACACTATGACCTCATTAGGAGGCATAGTTTTAAAAATGTTAAATATTTAAAGGCAGAGACTCTAGCAAGTCAGTAATGAGAGCCTGGACCAAAAACAGACCATAGAGATGGAGAAAAGAGGACTGGTGGAAAGTGTGAGATCTACGGAAACTGATATTTGATTGGATGCAAACAGTAAAAGGAAAGAACAGTGAAGAGACTTCAGGCTTAAGAAACTGGGCAGAAACTGATCCTTAGAGAAATGCAAATTAAAAGCACAATGAGATACCATCTTATGCCAGTTAGAATGGTGATTATTAAAAAGTCAAGAAACAACAGTTGATGGCAAGGCTGTGGGGAAATAGAAATGCTTTTACACTGTTGGTGGGAATGTAAATTAGTTCAACCATTGTGAAAGACAGTGTGGCGATTCCTCAAAGACCTAGAACCAGAAATGCCATTTGACCCAGCAATCCCATTACTGGGTATATACCCAAAGCAATATAAATCATTCTGTTATAAAGACATATGCATGCATATGTTCATTACAGCACTATTCACAATAGCAAAGACACAGAATCAACCCAAATGCCCATAGATTGGATAAAGAAAATGTGGTACATATATACCATGGAATACTACGCCACTATAAAAGGGAATGAGATCATGTTCTTTGCAAGGACATGGATGGGGCTAGAAGATATTATCCTTACCAAACTAGCATAGGTATAGAAAACCAAACATTGCATGTTCTCACTTATAAGTGGGAGCTGAACAATGAGAACACATAAATGTGGGGAGGGGAACAAAACACACTGGGACCTGTTGGAGGGGTGGGGGTAGGGAGAGCATCATGATAAATAGCTAATGCACGTGGGGCTTAATACCTAGGTGATGGGTTGATAGGTGTAGCAAACCACCATGCCACATGTTTACCTATGTAACAAACCTGCATGTCCTGCATATGTATCCTGGAACTTAAAATTAAATTAAATTTAAAAAAAATGGGCAGGTAAAATAGCTACTCAGTAGGAGAGAGGTACAGATAATAAACACATTTTACTTACAGAAGACAGTAGACTGTTTTGGGATGTGTGAAGCTTGAGGTGCTGTGATATTTCCAAATGACAACATCAGTTAGACACCTTAGCACCAAACTGGAGACATGGATTTTGGAAGCTTCAGCATATGTGTGGTGATTATTCCACTCACCAATCTAAAATTACTTGATTATTTTAGAAATGTAAAAAGGTACTATGCATATAGATATAGTTTGTGCATCATAATATCAAGTTTTAAATAGTAAATACAAAAGTGTAATTAATTTGAATAACTAAATATTTGAATTTTGTAATAATTATTTGTTGTTATAAATAATATGAGCTGGTGAACATTAAAGTGCCTAACTTTTGCAAAATTACCAAAACTAGGTTTAAAAATGTTGTTTTCCGGATGGCCGATTAGGAGCAGCTCAGGATTGCAGCTCCCAGCGAAAGCACGGAGAGTGAGTAGACGCCGCATTTCCAGACAGATTTTTATTGCCCACAGACCAGGAGATTCCCAGGCAGAGAAGCCCCACAGGTCGCCAGTGCAGCTGTTTTGGCCAGCACCCCAGCACGGCTGTTTTGGCCTGCGCAGCTGTCTTGGCCGGCGCCCTGGTGCGGCGGTTCTCCGTGGGCACTGTTTTAGCTGGTGATTGGAGCTACAGGAAGACAGAGTCGCCCATTCAACTGATAGAAAAGGGGACTGAAACAGAGAGCCAGGCCAGGAGAGTCCTGGACAAAAAAGCACCACGAATCTCAGTGTGGCTGTTTCAGCCGGTGCAGGTGCAGTGGGTCACTACACGGGAAATTGCACAGATCCTGGCACCTTTTCAACAGGTGACTGGAAGACCTGGGAGACAGTCAACTGTTCGCTCTGAGGCAGGGAGCCAGGTGATCAGGCTCAGCTGGTCCCACCCCCACAAAAAAACAGCAATCTAAAACGCTCTGGATTGAGAGTTTCACAGCAAGCACAGCTGAAGCCAGGATGGTCCAGCTCTGTGGGGAGGGGCGTCTGACATTACCAAAGCAGTCCGCCACTACGGAGGTAGTCTGCCATTGCTGAGGCAGCCAGCCATTGCCTAGGCAGCCCACCATTACAGAGAGAGTCCACCATTATAGAGGCGGGCCACCATTGCTGAGGCAGTTCTAACTATATCCGTATAAACAGGAATGCAGGGAAGTTCACACGGCAGCCTGGGTGGAGCCAACAGCTGCTTAGCAAAGCCTCTGCAGGCAAACAGTAACTAGACTGCCTCCTGGCAGGGCAGGGCAGCCCTGATGAAAGGCAGTAGGACAACAGAAACTCATAAACAAAGCCCTAAATCCCCGGGACAGAGCACCTGGGAAAAAAAAAGGGGGGTTTATGAGTTCTGCTGCAGCAGACTTAAACGTACCTGCCCAGCAGCTCTGAATGAACAACGGAGCTCACAGCTCAGCACGTGAGCTCCTATAAAGGACAGACTGTCTCCTCAAGTAGCTCCCTGACCCCTGTATA
>CAUYLG010058908.1:0-19522 GCA_963573385.1 Cacajao melanocephalus
TAACTATCCTAAATATATACGCACCTACTACAGGGGCACCCAGATATATAAAGCAAGTTCTTCATGACCTACAAAGAGAGTCAGACTACCACATAATAATAGTGAGAGACTTTAGCACTCCACTGTCAATATTAGACAGATCAACGAGACAGAAAATTAACAAGGATATCCAGGTCTCAAACTCAGATCTGGACCAAGCAAATCTAACAGACATCTACAGAACTCTCCACCCCAAATCCACAGAATATACATTCTTCTCAGCACCACATAGTACCTACTCTAAAATTGACCACATAATTGGAAGTAAATCAGTCCTCAGAAAATGCAAAAGAATGGAAATCATAACAAACAGTCTCTCAGACCATAGTGCAAACAGATTGTGTTTGAGGAGATGATCTGTCTCTTATAGGAGCTCAGAATGTCATTTCCTGACAGGCCTAAAAGCCCCAGGTTTATCTTGGAACCTCAAGAGGAGAGGAAATTCACCCAACTCATAGGTATTTGATGACACGAATCTATGGCTGGGCTCAGCTTTAAAAATTCTTATCTGAGATTTCTCCTGTGGAACAAGTTCCATCAAAACCAATTTAAAAGTCTACGTAAAAAACTAATTACTCTTGCTGCATTGTATACAAATAATTAGGCCACATATAATAAAACAAATCAGTCCTACCATGATTTCTCTTTAGTAAAAATGGGAAAGTGGAGAGAGAAAAATTGTGTTTCCAAACTATAGTACACCTGTTGTTAGATTCTATTCTTGCCTAATGACTTTTCAATTTTTATTATTTTCTACAATTTGAACTTAATTCTAATTTTTCTTGGCTGTAAGTCTTCAAAATAATGTTTTCAATTTTTTTCTTCTTTTTTTCCCCATTTTTCCTAATTCGGAATCACTGAAAACTGAGCTGTGTTTTCTTAAAACCCTGCAAACTGAAACCAGACAACTTAGACATTAGAAGAAAATAACAGCAACCTATTTACATACATGAGCCAATTTCATACCTGCCTACTAATGCATGGACTTCAGAGTAATGTGGTCTATATCAATTTTTCATTTTGTTTGTTATTGTCTTTCTCTCTTTCTTCCCCCCATTATCTCTTCATCTAACATGGACTTTACAACCTGCTAACAGTTGAGCTTTCAGGACGTACCCATCTAAGAATAAACAGTTCTAGCCATGAAAGATGAAATGGAACCTAAAACCAGTGACTTATTTTTTTCTAAAACGCTTTCTTTAAAAGATTTTAAAAATGAAAAGGGAGAAATGTAAAAAGAAAATATCTTGGGCTGGGAACTGCTCAGGGCAAATCTGCCTTCCGTTCTTTTCAAAGTCATCCCTCTGCTCACAGAGGTAGATGCATATTCTGATTGCCTCCTTTGGAAAGACTTATGAGAAACTCAAAAGACTGTAAGCATTTACTTGTACCTACCTGTGACCTGGAAGCCCCCAGTAGGGGACTTTGCTTTGAGTTCTCCCTGCCTTTCTGGATGGAACTAATGTACTTCTTATATATATTGATTGATGTCTCATGTCTCCCTAAAATATATAAAACCAAACTGTGCCCTGACTACCTTGGGCACCTATCACGACTTCCTGAGGCTGTGTCATGGGCATGTCCTCAACCTTGGCAAAATAAACTTTCTAAATTAACTGAGACCTGTCTTAGATTTTCTGTGTTCACACACTCAATAGAAATGCATGCATATAGACCTTGGAAGACACACAAAAGAATGTTCAAAGCAGCTTTATTTATGATAATAGAATGGATAAATAAATTGTGCTATAGAATTGTCAGCAAGGAAAAACTTTTTCTCTACCCTCTTAGATCCTGTAGGTAAGTTTCTATGAATTAAACTGATGAAAATCAGACTAGCGAGAGAAAAGACAGATTTTTGTTCATGTATGTACTTGATGTATAAATGAATGGTATATACTTGTTTACAGAAACATGACTCAGATGTCAGAATTTAGGTCTTGTATACCATTCTAATAAGGAAAAGGGAAGAGGGACAAAGGGCACTTACAAGGAAACAAATGACTTTTAGAAAAGATAAATTGGCCCTTAGGAGAATAGATGGGAGATATCGTGACAATGTCTATTTAGGTTATTTCTTGTCCCTCGTCTCTCTGGTGATAGGAATCAATCCTTCCTGGTTGGGAAACTTCCGAAGAGGGAATGTGTAACAGTGGAATTCTTTGGTTGGAAGGGGGTCTGATTTCAAGCAGAAAAAAGGAGTTCAGGGGGAAAAAAAACCCCTATTTATCCTGGATCCCTTCAGTATTCATACAATTCAAATGAATAAACAACTCCTACCAACAGCAGTGGTTTAATCTTATGAAGAAAATATTGAGTAAAAGAAGTAGATAACGAATGCATACAGTATGATAAACACATATTGCATAAAGATTAAAAGCAGACAAAATGGTCTATGGTGTTAGAGGTTAGTATAGTACTAGTATAGTATAGTACTGGTTTCCCTTTGGGAGTTTAGTGACTAGAGGGAGCAAGTAGAGGATCTGCCAGGGTACTGCCAATATTCTTTATCTTGTTCTGGGAACTGGCTATACGTGTGTGTTTCTTTTGTGAAGTTCATTGATCTATACATATAATTTATGTACTCTTCAGTCTGTATGTTACAACATAAAAATTTTTACTAAAAATTATTTGCTAACAATTTAAAAATTAACAGGTAATTGTTAAAAATATTTATTTGTTAATTTAAAAATGCTATTTTTGGCATTAAGAAAGGTTTTTGTTATTTAGAGAAACATACGTGTGTATTTGGGGATGAGATGTCAAGATATTTAAACGTGATGTGTGCATGGAGGTATTTTGCTTTTAATGTTTTTACTTTAAAATGTTTTATGCTGATAAAAATCAGTATAAATACTACAAAACAAATTTTAAAAAAGTTATATGTAAGGATTCGATGTTTCTTCAATTAAAAAGATAAAAGAGAAAATGATTAACAACTTCAAGTAATTCATTTGAAAAAGTTTATAAAATGGACATTGTCCAGCAACAGAGTATTTATCAATCTAGCTGAAGAAAACATAAGATATTAGAGTCATCCTATGATTAGTAAAGACATTTAATTAGTTGTTATATATGAATTTCCCAAAAGAAATCACTAACAACCAGATTATTTTAAAGAAGAGTTTTTAATAATCACTCAAAGAACAGATTATCTTATAGAAATATCTCCAGAGCATAAAACAAGAGAATATTCCTCACATCATTTTATCAAGATATCATATTGATACCAAAGCCATATAAAAAAGTTAAGAATAAATTGTGTAGGATATGTCATGAATATGAATGCAAAAATCCCAAAAAGTATTAGCTAACAGAATGCAGCAAAATACCTCCATGCACACATCATATTCAAGTCAGTTGAGTCCAAGAAATTGTGTTTTGGAGGATTTAGCAAATCCTTCTCAATTCTACTTTCCCAAAGAAAATGGTCAAAGCATCTTTTAAATATAGTTATTTTTATAGAACCATTCAATAAAAGTTAATACCCATTTATGCTTAACAACACATTAGACAACAAAAAAACCTCATAGTATACTAGAAGTAGAAGGGAAACTTCTTAACCTGATTTAATCAGATTATCTGTCAACATACAGCAAAATACAAAACTGACTGTAAAATGATAAATGATAGAACCAATTTCTATAAAGCAGAAATAAAGCTACGGTGCTTGCTACCACTGCTTTTATTTATTTTTGGAGGTCTTAGCCAGCACATGAAACCAAGAAAAATATGAAAATCTATAGGATTAGAAAGGTAGAAACAAAACTGCCATTATCTATGGAAGATGTTGTTTGCATAGAAAGCTCAAGAGTATCTACCAAATATTAAAATTAATAAGAGTTTATCAGAGTTGCTGACTTTAAAATTAATATACAAAAACAAAGGATTCCTCAAACCAGCAGTAAATATTTTGAAAACATATTAAAATATATCATTTAAGTTAGTTACTAAAATTGTAGGATACCGATATTTAATCAACATTGTGTAAAGGTTTTATATAGGAGGTAATAAAACTTTTCTGAAATATGTTGAATAGGTATCATTTATTATATTATCTTCTAGTTGATTAATTGAAATTTCAATCAAAATACCAAAAGCTGTTTTGGTGTAAAATAAGATGATTCTAAAACATATTTGGATGAGAATAAGAGAAATAGTAAAACAATTTTGAAGAACAAAAGTGACAGCTATGAAGATAATTATGATTATAGAGCTATTGTAATTATGTTATGGTGATATTGGTGCTGTGTAATATGTAGTTCATTAACAGACTTTCATATATGTGAAAATTTATGAAATGACAGAAATAGACTTTTAATTAATGGAAAAAAATTATTCAATAAATAAAGACATATTAGAAAAATTATCTTATTTGATCTTTATTACTTTCAAGTACATTAAATTTGAAATGCAAAGAATAATATTTTATGGAATTTGTACATGGAGAGAATATAGATTATGGAATGTACTTAAAAGAAATTTTATTTTTCCTTGAAACTGTCCCTACAAACATACTTCATAGGCTCTTTGTCTCCTTGTCCCCTTGAATTAAAAACATGGCTAGATGTTGTGGTATTTCTGGTTACTCCTTGGAAAAAGAATAGACTCTGTTCATTCACATATATGTATATATCCTTTGTCCTGTGATGATGATTGATATAGTTTGAATATTTGTCTCCTAAATCTCATGTTGGAATATAATCCCCAGAGTTGGAGGTAGGCCTGGTGGGAGGTGTTTAGGTCATGGGGTTAGCTACTTCTGAATCGTTTGGTGCTGTCTTCACAACAGTCAATGAGTTCTTGCTTGGAGCTAATGCCAAGATCTGGTGATTTAAAAGTGTGGTATCTCCCCCACCATTGTTCTTGCTCTTGTTGTTGCCATGTGATGTGCCTGCTGCCCCTTTGTCTTTCATTATAATTGTAAGCTTCCTAAGGCCCTTCACCAGGAGCACATGCCAATGCCGTGCTTCCTGTGAAGCCTGGAGAACCATGCATGACCCGATTAAACCTCTTATCTTTATAAATTGCCCAGCTTCAGGTATTTCTTTATTGTGACACAAAAATGGACTAATACAATGATGATGATAAAAATCCTCAAATACCATTCAAACATAAAGCTTCTCCTTCCTTGCTTGCGCAAACTGAAGGAAAGAAACTTTTAATGAGAAACAGGAACATGATTGGTTTCTTTTTTGTGACTCAAGAACCCCCAAGGTGATCGGCCATCTTTATTTATCTGGAATAGGTTCTGAGGGAGTTTCTGGAACATGGAAGTTTTAGTTTTAAAAATGATCACCTATCTTCCACCTGCCTCCGCATTTACTTGCTGTAGCTTCTGACTCTTCAGAGTACAACTCTGAAATGAGTAGGGCTCATTTGACTGTCTCAACCTAACATAGAGTTTTCATTTGCCATGACATACATTTAAAGACAACTCTTCTCAAAGTTGCTTAGTGGATTCTTTGCTGAAATAAAATTCCCATTCCACATGTTAGACATTTTTCCTCCACTTGAGGTGACCATTTATGTCCTCTAGCTCAGGTTTCAATTCTTTGTGATCTACATTCACTCAGACTGGGAGAGTTCCATTGTCTCCTTAAGTTCACATTTTTGGCAAAGTCCCTTTAAGATAGCCTCAAATAAACGTTACTTTTTGTCCACTGTGACGGCTGCCAATTACAACTAGTCTCTCTCTTTTTGACAACAGTATTTAAAAACAATTAAATACTGAAACAATTTTTTGAACAGAGATTTCCTTCAAGAATATGAAAGGCATTAATCTTCTGTTTGTTACAGCAATTAAAAATTTGTTCTTTCCAGATAGGTGTACCTAAGAATAATGGATAATAGTCATAATACATCAAGAAATGTATTTCTTCCAAGACAATGGAAAATACATTCTTAAAATTGTGGTGAATGTTAAGGCGGCTTTAGTTTTATAAAGGAGAATTTAAACGGTCAAAGGTCTTCTGGAACACGTATCTGCCTCATGGTGTTGTAGAAATTAGAAATAAGAACAGTGAAGTCCCTGGCACATAGCAGGTGCTAAGTCATTTATTATTAATTTCAGAGTCCTTCCTCCAGGAAACTTTTCCACCAGCTTCAGCTTCTAAAATTATACTTTGGAAGGCAATTAATTTTAGTTTCTTATTTGATTCAGCCTTTAATTCACATTCATTCAATTTTCTTAGTTGTGAAAGCAGTTAAGTAAAAACACCAAATAATTGACTAAAGGAAGACTATCTCTTACATTAGATATATTACTGTACCTACATTTGCTCCTGAATTTCTCCATGATTCTGACATTTCACTGAGTTTGGACTGGGAATATCAGTTTAGTCATGTGGTAAAACTCTCTTCAAAGAATTCTGACTTGCAATACTGAAATTTCTGTATGCCCTTCATCTCATGATGAGATCTGTATATAAATTATGGCTTTGTTTAAAACAAAAGTTCAACTTTGCTCAAGGTAAGCAGCCCTGGACTCAATTTGAAAAAGATTGAATTGAAAAGCAAAAATGTATTGCTTTTCTTGCCCCTCTTTTCTCCAACAAAGAAAATCAGAGTTGAAAATGCTCTAAACTGATTCTGCCTAATGGCTGACCATGAAATTTACCTTTGTGAAAAGTGAGAAATCAATAGAGATGACAAGGGAAGTTATAATTTTTATAGCACTCTAGGGAATGAGAGGTGAGTTTGTGACCATTGGCATCACAGATTTGCGTGACAGCCTGATACTCTGTTTCTGGCCCACAGATCCACCACACAGCCACATTCCCTACACAAATGTCCTCAGGAAAAAACTGTAGAAATATACATCTAAGAGCATGCATGTGATATAGAGCTTAGACCATGCTTTAGGATCAGTCTGGCTTGGATTTGAATCCAGACCTTGCCACTTTTTACTGAACATGATAAACAGAGATTACCATTTTCAAAAGCTTATGTGGTAGAAGCCAAGTAAAACTTCAAGTTGAGGAAGAGTTGTCGGAGGAAGATTAATAAAAGAGAGCTTGAGCATGTTTATAAACTGAGGGCCAGGAGAATTTGAAGAGGGTGCAGAGGGAGTATTTAGTTAAGTTAATGTTTCTTATGTGAAAAGTAGGCACAACACAGATCTATTCAAGGTTGATATTGGGATTAAATTGAGTATTTTATATGTATCGTATATATGTATAGATATTCTTTTAATATATTTAGTGCTACTATAATAGAATGGTACACACAAAATAGCAGCAGAAATTTATTTCTGACAGTTTTGGAGGTTTGGAAGTCCAAGATTAAGGTGGAGGCATCTGCTGTCTGTTAAGAGCTGGGTATCTACTCCTAAGATGGTGCTTTGAATGCTGTATCCTCCAGAGCAGGGGAATACTGTTCCTACATGGCAGAAGAACAGAAGAGAAGAAACCGACTTCTGCAAAGCCCTTCTTACAGTAGCATTCATCCATTCATGAGGGCTCTCCTTGTGACATAAACACCTCCAATTAGACTCCACCTCCCAACACTGTTGCTTTGGAGATTAACTTTCAACATGAGTTTTGTAGGGGACAAAACCATTCAAACCATAACATACATACATATATATATATATGTGTGTGTGTGTATATATATGTATGTGCATATGTGTATGTGTATGTATATGTGTATATATGTATGTATATGTGTATATATATGTATATATGTATAAATGTGTGTCTATATGTGTATAGACACACATACATATCTTTCAAACCACAACATGCATACATATATATATATATGTGTGTGTGTGTGTGTGTGTGCATATATATACTGTGGTTTGAATGGTTTTGTGTGTGTGTGTTTATATGTATGTGTGAGTATACGTATATGCATACATATATAACATACATGTATTTTTATATATTAATATGTACATATAAAATATGTAATAGGCATATTATATATATATTACATAATGTTTATATATAAAAAAACAGTGCATTACAGACTAGGTACTGATTACCATGATATCTCATATCTGTATTCAGCAAATTATATCTGGAAGCAAAACTGGAAGTCTTTCTGGTCCTTCGTCTGCCACAATTGCAATACTTCTTATATCATTGTAAATATTAAAAGAGAATATATGTAAGGTGTTTCAGACAATGGCTGGGACATAATAGGTCTTAAATAAATTACATTAATTTTATTAATTGAGTATATGACCCATTTTAAGCATGCATGATGATTTCCTCAAAATTATTACTCAACAAATATTATCGCTATTTCCAAAAGATCCAAAGAGAATCTTATTTTAGGTTTTGTATCAGTTATAATAACTAGGTTATATTGCAATGAAAACATACCCAAAATTTCTTCAAAATAATATAAAATAGCAAAGTTTATTATTTACTCATAGTAAATATTATTACTCATAGTAAATATATTATTTACTCACAGTAAATAATATAAAATAGCAAAGTTTATTATTTACTCATAGTAAATGTCTTTTGTATGTCAATAATGGGGGTATGGTGGGAAGTCCTGCTTTCTGTCATGCTCTGGGACTCAAACTGATGAAGAGAGAAGAGATGCTTCATGGTTGAGAAAGCTATGAGTCACAGTAAAGGAGTAGTGAAATGAAGATTTAAGCATTGTTAAATACTTTCACCTGTAAAAGGTAGTTGTTGTCTTTACTCACAGTCCATGAGCAAAAGAAACTCACGTGACCATGTTCACCCACAAGATCTCTGGGAAATGTAATCCTCTCATGTCCTTAGAGTAGAGGAAAACCAAACGTTGGTGCATAGTGATATCTACTACAGTAGGATAAGGCACTTGCTGAGCTAAACAAATAAACAAATGACAAATTAAGCATTTCATTTATACAGAATAGCTTTCTTGTCATTTTACATAATGGAATCAATTTTACCTTTATTAATGCTTAAAATGAAATGAGACTCAAACTGGAGTAGTTAAATTTTGCAATAGTCTCTCAATTCTGTTTTAATTCATTTTCCCTTAGATTCCATGAGGCTGTCGTATATTTTATACATTAGATCCTTATTATTCATAGATTCCACACTTTCAAATTCCCCTATTTACTAAAATTTAATTATCTTCCCCAGATCAATTCTCATAGAGCTGATTTGAAGACACGTGCAGAGCAGTGAAAAATTTGAGTTGCTCAATGCGCACATTCCCAGATGAGGTGGAACATCGAAACACTGCCTTTGTGTTTCAGCTGCCATACTGTAAAAATGTGCTCTTTTTGTGGTTTATTCAGGGCCCATTTTATTCCATTTTGTACATCTTCTTGATGATTTTGCCTGTGGCTTAATTTACAGATATACAATTGAAAAAAATAAATAATATGCAAATTCCTACTAATTGAATATTTTTTTCCTGGTGACTTATACTCTAAAATTAGATGTAAGTTTTAAACAAAAGCCTTAAACACAAAGAATTAAATAGGGTGAAGTTTGTTAATAATGGGACACAGTTTAACATTCTGACAAAACATAAAATAGCATCACAAATGAGATACAAATGGAATAGTATTAAATATGTATTTGCCTGAATCCTACAAGTCAAAAATAGGTATCTTTACATAATGAATCCTGATATGGATTTAAATAAACTTTACAAACTGAGTGGTATGAAAGAATCATCATGTACAATGCTAAAACCAAAATTGCTGTGTTCAAAACTTTATTTTCTTGAAGTTAGATACCATTAAGAAAAAGATGTGTGGGCTTTCTGGTTTTTAAATTTAGGTTTCAGTGTGTGGTTCTTCTCTATTTCAAATAAACAAATGAAAAGTGAGCTGCTGGCATCAGGAAGAAAGAGAATTTTTCTTCCCTTTTCCCTCAAGGTATTGTAAATAAAGGAAGGAACTGGCTTTTAGGGAATACTTGCTATACTGTCAGTGTATTTCTTTGGGGTCCATATGTTTTTTTTTTTCTTATATGAGAGATCCTAATTCCTTCCATTTATCCTTTTCCATTAACTAAAACTGGAGATGTTATGGAAACAATAATTCATATGATAAAGGCTGACATGTTAGGAATGACCATCTCCGAATTCTTTCATAACCTAGCAGACAAGTTAATTTAGGAGATTACAAACTGAGCTGGATGTAAATCTTGTGAATGCCCACCCTCGTAATTACATCAGGACAGGTGTTAGGCAGTGCAGCCATTTCTTGTTAATCAACAGTATTCTATAATCCTTACTTTAGCTTCACTTCGTACTGGTAAAAGCATTTCCATACCTCTTATAGTTAATGGGGCATTCTCATACTTTCCTTCTAGTCTGTGCCTCTAAGCAGGAGAATATTGGTGATATGACATGCCACAGTTATTTGTGACAAGAAGCCATGGATCCTCTCATTCTCTGCCCCCTCCACCTGTATCTATTGATCTATCTATTGATCTATTCATTTATCCATTCATCTATATTCTTTTATTATCTTATAGACAGGAGCCTTAAAGAAACGACTTGATCATTATTTCAGGTTAAAAAATCAGCAACAATCCCCCCGGTCATGAAGTTATAATGCAAGTGTCTTCTCTGTTAAATTGCTCTCAGGTAATAATTTAGAGAGAAATGGGCACAAACCTTACAAATGGTTTTCTATTTTTGACTATATCTCCCTTATGGTACCTGGGTGGACTTTGTGCTCATTAGTCTTTGGCTCCTACTCCTCTTGTGCTGTGTTGGCTGTCATGTGATAGACCTCTGCACAAGATGCTGGGGGAAAATCTAGCCTTTGTGTCTACAGCCTAATGAGAGTTAGATCCAAGAGATGAGTACATTCGAGGAGTCAAAATGCTTCTGTGTCAGAATTTTATGGCAAGAGAAAAAAAGGAGGGATACTGGTTATTTTCTGGGACATCAGCTACTGATTTGGGAACTTGATGGGACCTCCCTACTTATTCCTTTAAAATGAAATGAAGATTATTTTAAATGTTGATTGTTAGGTTATAATGCCCCCCAACCCCCATTTTCATTAGAAATGTCATTTATAGATTGTTACTTGACACACAGTAAAAAGTGTGGAGTTTTTGAGTAGTTAAAAAAGAGGATTGTGCCACAGAGGCCACTGTAAGATCTGTAACAGAGCTCTGCTAAAGGTATTTTACTCATTGGTTCCTGTAGTGATAAACCTAGGTGGGTTTTAAAAAATTATTCTAAGAAGAATAAATCATGAAATAAAAGGAAAAAGAGTAGTACTGGTGTGACCTTAAGTCATCTAAAAGTGAGCTACTGGTATCAGGAAGAAAGAGAAAAGTTGTAGAAAAGCCTAATGAACTGCTGACTTGAGACTTGGAGAGCCAAGAAACGTATCTGAGGCTAATGATGTGGTGAGGATGGAGAGATTAGGAACCCTGAGCAGGTCTCAGGGCATCTGATATATCCAAGGAAACTGTTTATTTGCCAACCTGTGGGAAAGATATGGAAGCCCTTTAAAGGTTGGTATTTTCCGAAATAAATTTCTACTAATAGTCTGCAGATGAAAAGACCTATTATGTTGTCAACCCATTAAATTTTATTCTAGGCCCTATTTGGAAGACTCCTTGAAAAGAGAAGCATCACTTTTCCAATAAGAAGTAAATGGATGAACTTACCTACCCTTTTCCTTAGTCTACAAACAGTTGTCAAGGTCATGCAGTAAGTATCTGCATGGAGGATACAACTATGACAGCATCTCAAAGAGAAAGCGTGGTGCAGTGGCAGGTTATGGGTTTGGACTTGGTGTAAACAGGAGCCAGGTTTGAATTCTGGGTCTGTAACTTGCAAAATGCTCTTTGAGCTTCAGATTCCTTATGGCTGAAATGGGGTTAACAACATTGACTTCACATTATTGTGAAGATTAAATATTAAATAAGCCCATGCATTTAAAATATGAAGTAAAATCCTTCATCTAGAGAAGGTACTCAGTTAGAGGTTGCATTTACTATTATTTACTTCATCTGTGTCACATCATGTGTTCAACAATCAGAAGTGTAACTCAGAATCTCCTGGAAAGTGAAACTGACATTTGTATTTTGATTCTAGAGATTCTGATGCACCCAAGGGCTAAGAATATTGGTCTTGGGGTCTGTGACTTGATGCAATTTCCTTGGACCTGGGCTACACTCAACTGTGGAAATATCATCAGCTGATAGGAAGCCCTTGGGATGTTGCAGTGGGTGATGGGGAGCCCCTTAATACCTCTCTGGATGGCTGGGGTGAAGTCATGAAGATAACAGGAAATCTACATTCTCCCGCTAAAAAATTTACCCCTCAAATGCAGAATGATAATATTCTTTGAGTGTCTATTTCTAAAGATTTCCCCTAATATTTGCCTTGAAGTTATATTTTTTTCTAAGACTATTTTTGCATGTTAAAAGCATGGAATGAAGTATGACTTTTTTTCTAAGGGCCCTGGACCCCTATGTCATCTCTGTTTTTGTCTGTCCTAATATACAATTTGTTTTTGTTGTTGTTGTTTGTTTGTTTGTTTTTAGATGGAGTTTCGCTCCTGTCGCCGAGGCTGGAGTGCAATGACGCCATCTCAGCTCACTGCAACTTCTACCTCCTGGGTTCAGGAGATTTTCCTGCTTCAGCCTCCTGAGTAGCTGGGATTACAGGCTACCACCACACCCAACTAATTATTGTATTTTAAGTAGAGACAAGGTTTCTCCATGTTGGCCAGGCTGGTCTTGAACTCCTGATCTCAGGCGATCCACCCACCTCGGCCTCCCAAAGTGCTGGGATTACAGGCGTAAGCCATTGCTTGGAACTCTTAGGGTTAACCTATTAAGCTAGTTCACCACAGTAACTGAATCTAAAATTTCTAAAAAAGAGCTGTTAGAATTTAATGCCTCTCCTCTAGCAAAGACATAATTTATGCCTATGAGTGATGGTTTGTGTTCTCATTTACAAACTGTCAACATAACCACCCATCTCTAAAGCTTTTTGTCTCTTTTACCCAGACAGAAATAAATTAAGATAGCTGCATTGGCAGTGGGAATGGGAAGGAGAGGATGGATTCATGACCTATTTAGAGGATATAATTGACAGGAATTGACTGGAAAGGAGAGTGAGTATTGAGCTTAACATTCAAATTTAAAAATTGTACAACTAGATGGATAATGGTCATAATTCACTAAAATAGGACACAGGACCAAGAGCAGATTTTTGGTTACATTATTTAAATTCAGATAAGTTAGTTAAGTATGAAGTGCCAAATGGGATGATTGGTAGGTAATCATCCACATGATTTGGGGCTTAGAAGTCAGGCCTAGATTAATAATCTAGAGAACTTGAATTACTCATATCAAGAGGATTTTGCAATGTGCAATTAATTGTATATATTTAACTGCTAGAACATGTTGTTATAATATTAGACACATTGTGTGTGTTGATTTTTAATGGTTATGGTACATAGTAGGTACATATATACTTATGCAGTATATAAGATTTTTTGATACAGGCATATATTGTATCATAATCACATCAGGGTAAATGGGGTGTACATCTCCTCAAGCATTTATCATTTTGTCATGATATAAATATTTAAAATTTTATGCTTTTAGCTATTTTAGAATGTACAATAAATTATTGTTGACTATAGTCACCCTATTGTGCTGTAGAGTACTAGATCTTATTTGTTTTATCTAAATATACTTTCATACTCATCAAGCATTCCCACATTTCCCCTGCCCCACTCACCACTATTCCCAGCCTCTGGTAACCATCATTCTACCCTCTATTTCCTTGTGTACATTTTAAAACATTTTTAGCTCCACAAATGTGAGAACATACAAAGTTTATCTTTCTATGCCTGCCTTATTTCATTTAGTATAATGTCTTCCAGTCCTTCCATTGTTGTTGCAAATGATAATATCTTATTCTTTTCTATGGCTGAATAGTGTTCCATTGTTTATGTGTACCACATTTTCTTTATCTATTCATCTGTTGATAGGCACTTAGATATCTTGCAAATCTTGGCAACTGTGAATAGTGCTGCAGTAAACATGGTAGTGCAGATCCCTCTTTGACTTACAGATTTTATTTCCTTTGGACAAACAGCCAGTAATGGGATTGCTGGTTTACAAGGGAGTTTTATCTTTAGTTTTCTGAGGAAACTTCATACTGTTTTCCATGGAGGCTGTACTAATTTACATTCCCACCAATGGTGTACAAACATTCCCTTTTTTCCACATTCTGGTCAGCATTTGTTAATGCCTGTCTTTAGGATGAAAGCCATTTTAAACTGAAGTGAGATGATATCTCATTGAAGTTTTGATTTGTGTTTCTCTGATAATCAATAATGTTGATAACCTTTTCATATACCTTGTTGCCTTCTTTTCTCAAAAGAAGATGTACAAATGGCAAACAGGTCTATAAAAAGATCTATTCAGCTCGTTTGCCTGTCTTTAAGTTGAAATATTTGATTTTTTCCTATAGAGTTTTTTGAGCTCCTTATATATTCTAATTATTAACCCCTTGTCAGATGGGTAGTTTGCAAATATTTTCTCCCATTCTGTGGGTTATCTATTCACTTTGTTGATTGTTTCCTTTGCTGTACAGAAGCTTTTTAACTTGTGATTCCATATATCAATTTTTTTGGTTTGGTTACCTGTGCTTTTGTGATACTACTCAAGAAATCTTTGCCCAGACCAATGTCCTGGAGAGTTTCTCCAATGTTTTTTTTAAGTAGTCTCAGAGTTTGAGGTCTTAGATATAAATATTTAATCCATTTTGATTTGATTTTAGTATATGGTGAGAGATAGGAGTCTAGTTTCATTCTTTTTACATGGATATTCAGTTTTCCCAGCACCATTTATTGAAGAGACTGCCATTTCTCCACTGTATGTTCTTTGCACCATTGTTGAAGATGAATTCACCATAATTGTACAGATTCATTTCTGGGTTCTCTATCATGTTCTATTGATCTTTGTGTCTGTTTTTATGCCAGTACCATGTTGCTTTGGTTACTATAGCTCTGTAGTCTAATTTGAAGTCAGGTAATGAGATTTCACCAGTTTTATTATTTTTGTCCAGGATGGCTTTGGCCTTCTGGGTCTTTTGTATTTCCACATAAATTTAATGATTATTTTTTCTATTTCTGTGAAAAATGTCTTTGGTATTTTAATAGCATTTCCATTGAATCTGTCGATTGCTTTGGGTAGTATGGACATTTAAAAAATATCAATTTTTTCCATTCCATGAACATGGACTATCTTTGCATTTTTTTGTGTCCTCTTCAATTTTTTACGTCAGTGTTTTATAATTTTCATTGTAGAGATCCTTCACTTCTTTGATTAATTTATAGATACTCAATTTTATTTGTAGCTTTTGTAAATGGAGTTACTTTCTTGATTTCTTTTTCATATTGTTTGCTGTTGATATATAGTAATACTACTGATTTTTGTATGTTGATTTTATATCCTGTAAATGTACTGAGTTTATCAATTTTAATAATTTTTGGTGGAGTCTTTAGAATTTTCCAAGTATAAGATCATATCATCTGCAAAGAAGGATAATTTGATTTCTTCCTTACCCATTTGGATGCCTGTTATGTCTTTCTCTTGCCTGTTGCACTAGCTAGGACATTCAATACTATGTTGAAAAACAGTGGTGAAAGTGAATGTCCTTGTCTTTTTCCAGGTCTTAAATGGAAGGCTTTTAGTTTTTCTCTGTTCAGTATGGGCCTGTCAAATATGGTTTTTATTGTGCTGAGGTGTGTTCTAACTGGGTTTGTTGTATATGGCTTTTAATGTGCTGAGGGATATTCCTTCTATACACAGTTTTTTGAGAATTTTTACCATGAAGGGATGTTGAATTTCGTCAAATTCTTTTTCACCATCAATTAAAATAATCATATGATTGCTGTTCTTTATTCTGCTGATATGATGTATCACATTGATTGATTTGCATATGTTGAAACATTCTTGCATCTCTTGGATAAATGCCACTTGATCATGATGAAAGCTATATTTAAAGTCTTCTTGAATTTGGTTTGCTATTATTGTGTTGAGAATTTTTGCATTAATGTTTGTCAGACATACTGACCTGTCGTTTTATTTTCTGATGTGTTTTTGTCTGGTGTTGGTATATGGGTAATGCTGACCTTATAGAATGAGTTTGGAAGTATTCTCTCCTCTTCTATTTTTAACAATAATTTGAGTAGACTACGTATTAGTTCTTTTTTAAAATGTTTGATAAAATTCATCAGTGAAGCCATAGGGTCCTGGGATTTTCTTTTCTAGGAGGCTTTTTATTATGGCTTTGATCTTATTACTTATAATATATCTGTTCAGGTTTTGGATTTCTTCATGATTCAATCTTGGTAGGTTGTATGTGTTTAGAAATTTACACATTTTTTTTCTAGATTTTTCAATGTATTGGCATGTAATTATTGTAATAGTCTCTATAGATCCTTTGACTTTATGCAGTATCATTTATAATGTCTTACTTTTAACCTGATTTTATTTATTTATTTATTTATTTATTAAATATATATTTTATTGCATTTTAGGTTTTGGGGTACATGTGAAGAACATGCAGGATTGTTGCATAGGTACATACATGGCAATGTGATTTGCTGCCTTCCTCCCCATCACCTATATCTGACATTTCTCCCCATGTTATCCTTCTCTAACTCCCCACCCCCCGCTGTCCCTCCCCTAGTTCCCCCCGACAGACCCCAGTGTGTGATGCTCCCCTCCCTGTGTCCATGTGTTCTCATTGTTCAACACCTGCCTATGAGTGAGAACATGCGGTGCTTGATTTTCTGTTCTTGTGTCAGTTTGCTGAGAATGATGGTTTCCAGGTTCATCCATGTCCCTGCAAAGGACATGAACTCATCGTTTTTTGTGGCTGCATAGTATTCCATGGTGTATATGTGCCACATTTTCCCTGTCCAGTCTATCATCGATGGGCATTTGGGTTGGTTCCAAGTCTTTGCTATTGTAAACAGTGCTGCAATGAACATTTGTGTGCATGTGTCTTTATAATAGAATGATTTATAATCCTTTGGATATATACTCAGTAATGGGATTGCTGGGTCAAATGGAATTTCTAAATCTGATTTGATTTATTTGAGTGCTCTTTTTTTTTCTTAGTCTGGCTAAAATTTTGTCAATTTTGTTTACCTTTTCATAAGGCCAACTTTCATTTCACTGATCTTTTGCATTTTATTTGTTTTCATTTCATTTATATCTGCTCTAATCTGTTATTTCCTTAATTATACTAATTTTATGTTTGATTTTTCTCTTGCTTTTTAAATTCCTTAAGATGTATCATAGGTTATTTGAATTTTTTCTACTTATTTGATGTAGGTGCTTATTGCTGTAAACTGTGTTCTTAGTACTGCTGTCTCTGTATCTCATAGATTTTGGCATGTTGTATTTTCATTTTTATCCATTTCAAGAAATTTTAAAATTTCCTGCTTAATTCCTTCATTGACCCATTGGTCATTCAGAAGCATATTGTTTAATTTCAGTATGTTTGCATAATTTCAAAAATTCCACTTGTTATTGATATCTAGTTTTATTCTATTATGGTCAGAGAAGATGCTTGATATTATTTCAAGTTTTTGTAAATGTTTTAAGACTTGTTTTGTGACCTAACATACGGTCTATCCTTGAGCATGTGCTGAGAAAAATGTATATTATGTAGCCATTAGATAAAATGTTTTGTAAATATCTGTTTGGTCCATTTGGTCTTTGGTATAGATTAAGTACAATGGTTTTTTGTTGACTTTCTCTCTGGAAGCTTTGTCTAATGCTGAAAGTGAGATGTTGAAGTCTCCAGCTATTACTGTAGGGAGTCTATCTCTTTCTTGAGCTCTAATTTGCTATATATATCTGAGTCCTGCAGTGTTGGGTGCATATGTACTCGTAATTGTCATATCCTCTTTCTGAATTGACCCCTTTATCATTGTATAATGTTTTTTGTCTCTTTTTATAGTTTCTATCTTGAAATCTATTTCACCTTATATAAGTATAGTTACTTCTGCATTTTTTTTGGTTTTGGTTTCCATGGATATAGACTATCTTTCCATGGATATGCCTTTATTTTAATTCTATGTGTGTCTTTATAGGTGAAGTGTGTTTTTTGTAGGAAACAGATCATTGGGTCTTGATTTTTTCATCCATTTAGCCACTGTATGTCTTTTGATTGGAGAGTTCAGTTCATTTACATTTAATGTTATTATTGTCAAGTAAGGACTTACTTCTGCATGTTATTTGTTTTCTGTTTGTTTTGCAGTCTTCTCTTCCTCCTTTCTGTCTTCCTTTTTGTGAAGGTGATTTTCTCTGGTGGTAAGTTTTAATTTCTTACTTGTTATTTTGTATTTGTTATAAATTTTTTTGATTTGAGATCATCATGAGGCTTGCAAATAACATCTTATAACCCAATATTCTAACCTGATGATGACAACTTATCACTGGTTGCAAAAGCAAACAAACAAGTAAAGAGAAAACTAATAAAAACTATACTTTAACTTCATTCCCCTGACCTTTTTAACTTTTTATTCTTTCTATTTATGTCTTATTATACCATCTATATCTTGGCGAGTTGTTGTAATTATTACTTTTGATTGATTCATCTTTTAGTCTTTGTACTCAAGATATGAATTGCTTACACGTGACAATTAAAATGTTATAATGTCCTGTGGCTGTCTGTGTACTTACTATTTTTTTTGAGACAGAGTTCCACTCTTGTTGCCCAGGTTGAAGTGCCGTGGTACCATCTTGGCTCACTGCAACCTCCACCCTCCTGGGTCCAAGCGATACTTCTGCCTCAGCCTCCCAAGTAGCTGGGATTATAGGTGTGTGCCACCACAGCCCGCTAATTTTTGTATTTTTAGTAGAGACAGGGTTTCTCCATGTCAGCCAGGCTGGTCTTGAACTCCTGACCTCAGGTGACCCACTCACCTTGGCCTTCCAAAGTCCTGGGATTACAGATGTAAGCCACCATGCCCAACTGTGCACTTACTATTAGCAATAAATTCTGTACCCTCAGATGATGTCTTTATACTCATTATCACCCTTTTATTTCAGTTTTGAAGAGCTGTCTTTAGCATTTCTTTTTTTTGTTGTTGCATTGGATTTTAGGTTTTGGGGTACATGTGAAGAACATGCAAGATTGTTGCATAGGTACACACATGGCAGTGTGATTTGCTGCCTTCCTCCCCATCACCTATATCTGGCTTTTCTCCCCATGCTATCTCTCCCCAACTCCCCAGCCCCCACTGTCCCTCTCCTATTTCCCCCTGACAAACCCTAGTGTGTGATGCTCCCCTCCCTGTGTCCATGTGTTCTCATTGTTCAACACCCACCTATGAGTGAGAAAGCGGTGTTTGATTTTCTGTTCTTGCATTAGTTTGCTGAGAATGATGGTTTCCAGGTTCATCCATGTCCCTACAAAGGACACGAACTCATTGTTTCTTATGGCTGCATAGTATTCCATGGTGTATATGTGCTACATTTTCCCTGTCCAGTCTATCATCGATGGGCATTTG
>CAUYLG010058909.1:0-32393 GCA_963573385.1 Cacajao melanocephalus
ACTGATATGTGTTTGTGGCAGTTTGAAAACGCTTTCTGAAGCGAATCTCAAAACTAACTTTTCTATCAAAATCCCATGTTATACGAAATAACAGTAAACCTGCCTGTAAAACACAGGAGAAACGTATCTCTGAAACAGCTATGCTGTCTGTTCGTTCAACAAAGGGAGTTGAATCTATGTTTCAATTCAGCAGAGTAGAAACACATTTCTTAAAGAAACTAGATTTGGATCTTCCAGATGGCAAGTGAGCATAGGTTGTAATGAGAAACATCTCACCTTAAAATCTTAAAGGAAGCTATCTGGGATAAAGCATAGCAATGTGTGCATTCATCTTACTGATTTACACTGATGTGAGTTTGCAGCAGTTTGAAAATGCTTTCTGTGGAGAATCTCAAAACTGCCATTTCCATCAAAATAACGTGTTATGTTACGTAGAAGTAAGACTTCCCGTAAAACACAGAAGAAACATATCTCTGAAACCGCTATGGTGTGTGCTGGTTCAACTAAGAGAGTTGAATCTGTGTTTCGATTCAGGAGCTTAGAAACACATTTCTTATAGAAGCTAGATAAGGACTTTCCAGATGAAAAATGGACTTATGTTGTAATAAGAAATGTCTCACCTTAAACACTAAAAAGAAGGTGTCTGGGAACATGCTTTGCTATGTGTGCTTGCAGCTTACAGAGTTACGTTGATGTTTGTTTGCAGCAGTTTGAAAATGCTTTCTGTGGAGAATCTCATAACTGACATTTCCAGCAAAATCCCATGTTATACGAAATAGCAGTAAGACTGCTTGTGAAGCACAGAAGAAACGTACCTCTGAGACTCCAATGTTGTCCGTTTGTTCAACGAAGAAAGTTAAATATATGTTTTGAATCAGCAGTTAGAAACACATTTCTTACAGAAGCTAGATTTGAACATTTCAGATGGAAAGTGGGCATATGTTGTAACAAGATATATCGCACCTTGAAAACTAAGGGAAAGCTATCTGAGAAAATGCTTGCTACTTAGTGCATTCAAAATTCAGAGTCACACTGATATGTGTTGGCAGCAGTTTCACTATGCTTTCTGTGGAGAATCTCAAAACGGACATTTCCAGGCAAGTCCCTTGTTATATGAAACAGCAGTAGGATGGTCTGTAAAGCACAGAAGAAACGTATATCTGAAACTGCTATGGTGTGTATTCGTTCAACTAAGGGATTTGAATAAACGTTTTGATTCAGCAGCTTAGAAAGACATTTCTTACAGAAGCTAGATGTGGACATTCCAGACGGAAAGTGGGCATATGCTGTAATGAGAAATAGCTCAACTAATAACTAAAAAGAAGCAATCTGTGAGAATGCTTTCCAGTGTGTGCATTCAACTTACAGAGTTACCCTGAAGTGTGTTTTCAGCAGTTTGAAAACGTTTTCTATGGAGAATCTCAAAACTGAGGTTTTCATCGAAATCCCATGTTATATGAAAAAGCTGTAAGACTGCCTGTGAAACACAAAATAAACATATCTCTGAAAATGCTATGGTGTGTGTTCATTCAACAAAGGGAGCTGAATCTATGTTTCGATTCAGCAGCTTAGAAACACATTTCTTACAGAGGCTATATTTGGACATTCCAGATGGAAAGTGAGCATATGCTATAATGAGAAATATCTCATCTAAAATCTAAAAGGAAGCTATATGGGAGAATGCTTGCCAATCTGTGCTTTAAAGTTAGAGAGTTACACTGATGTGTGTTTGCAGCAGTTTGAAAATGCATTCTGTGGAAAATCTCAAAAGAGACATTTCCAGAAATCTTCCTTGCCATACGACCAGCTGTTCATTAGGTAAGTGATGGAACACAGCTGAGTGCCAGGAGGCCGAGCCCTTTGGGAGGCCGAGCCGGGCTGGTCACAGGTTCGAGAGATTGAGACCAGCCTGGCCAAAGTGGGGGAAGAACGCCTGTCTCCGTTTAGGTAAAGCAAAAAAAAAAAAAAAAAAAAAATAGGGGAAGGTGAAAATAATTCGGAAAATAAATATTGTGAAAATAATTCGGAAAATAAATATTTATATGTATATGGAGAAATGGCAGGACCAGAGCGGCTGGCCGGCCCTTCACTATGTATGTTACATACCCGCCAGCTGTTCATTAGGTAAGTGATGGAAGACAGCTGAGAGCTGGGTCTGAGCACTTTGGGGGGCAGAGCCGGGCTGGTCACTGGTTTGAGAGATTGAGACCAGCCTGGCCAAGGTGGAGGAAGAAAGCCTTTCTCCATTTATTTAAAGAGAAATAAAAATAGAGGAAGGTGAAAATAATTCGGAAAATAAATATTGTGAAAATAATTTGGAAAATAAATATTTATACATACATGGAGAAATGGCAGGCCCAGGCCGGCTGGCAGGCCCTTCATTATGTACGTTAAGCAGCCAGCCAGCCGTTCACTAGGTAAGTGATGGCAGACAGCTGAGAACTGGGAGGCCGAGCCTTTAGGGATTCCGAGCCGGGGTGGTCACTGGTTCGAGAGATCAAGACCAGCCTGGCCCAGATGGGGGAAGAACGCCTGTCTCCATTAAGGAAAAAAGAAAAAAAAATAGAGAAAATTGAAAATAATTCGGAAAATAAATATTGGGAAAATAAATATTTATATGTATATGGAGAAATGGCAGGCCAAAGCCAGCCGCCTGGCCCTTCCTTATGTACGTTATGTATCCAGCCAGTCGTTCATTAGATAAGTGATGGAAGACAGCTGAGTCCCGGGAGGCCTGGCCCTTTTGGAGGATGAGCCCGGCTCATCATGGGTTCGAGAGATTGAGACCAGCCTGGAAATGGTGGGGGAAGAATGCCTGTCTCCGTCTAGCAAAAGAGAAAAAAAAAAGAAAAATAGAGGTAGGTGAAAATATTTTGGAAAATAATATGGAGAAAATAATTCGGAATATAAATATTTATACTTACATGGAGAAATGTCAAGGCCAGGCCGGCCGGCCAGTCCTTCGTTATATACATTACGTAGCCGGCCAGCCTTTCATTAGATAAGTGATGGAAGACAGCTGAGTGCTGGGAGGCTGAGCTTTTTGGGAAGCCAAGCAAGGCCGGTCACAGGTTCGAGAGATCAAGACCAGCCTGGCCAAGGTGAGGGAAGAATGGCTATCTCCATTTAATAAAAAAGCAAAAACAAAATAGAGGAAGCTGAAAATAATTTGGAAATTAAATAATGTGAAAATAATTCACAAAATATTTATACGTACATGGAGAAATGTCAGGCCCACGCCATCTGGCCGGCCCTTCATTATTTATGTTAGGTAACCAGCCAGCTGTTCATTAGGTAAGTGATGGAAGACAGCTGAGTGCCCGGAGGCAGAGCCCTTTGGGAGGCCGAGCCGTGCTGGTCACGGGTTCGAGAGATCGAGTCCAGCCTAGCCAAGGTGGGGGAAGAACACCTGTCTCCGTTTAGGACAAGAGGAAAAAAAATAGGGGATGGTGAAAGTTATTCGGAATATAAACATTGTGAAAATAATTCGAAAAATAAATATTTATGCATACATGGAGAAATGGCAGACCTAGGCTGGCCGGCCAGCTTTTCGTTATCTATGTTACATAGCTGGCCAGCCATTCATTAGGTAAGTGATGGAACACAGCTGAGTGCCGGGGGCCCGAGCCTTTTGGGATCCGAGCCGTGCTGGTCATGGGTTTGAGAGATCGAGACCAGCTTGGCCAAGTCGGGGTAAGTACGCCTGTCTCCATTTAGGAAAAGAGAAAAAAAATAGAGAAGGTGAAAATAATTCAGAAAATAAATATTGTGAAAATAATTTGGAAAATAAATATACGTACATGGAGAAATGGCAGGCCCAGGCCAGCCGAACATCCCTTCGTTATATATGTTACATAGCCGGCCATCCATTTATTAGGTAAATGATGGAAGACAGCTGAGTACCGGGAGGCCGAGTCTTTTGGGATTCTGAGCCAGGCTGGTCACTGGTTCGAGAGATGGAGACCAGCCTGGCCAAGACGGGGGAAGAATGCCTGTCTCCGTTTAGGAAAAGAGAAAAAAAAATAGAAGGAGGAAATAATTTGGAAAATAAATATTGTGAAAACAATTCAGAAAATAAATATTTATACATACATGGAGAAATGGCAGGCCCAGGCAAGCCGGCTGGCCCTTCTATATGTACGTTACGTAGCCGGCCATCTGTTCATTAGGTAAGTGATGGAAGACAGCTGAGTGCCAGGAGGCCGAGCACTTTGGGAGGCCGAGCCAGGCTGGTCACGGGTTTGAGAGATTGAGACCAGCCTGGCCAACGTGGGGAAAGAACGCCTGTCTCAGTTTAGGAAAAAAAAAAAAAATAGACGAAGGTGAAAATAATTCGGAAAGTAAATATTTATAGGTACATGGAGAAACGGCAAGCCCAGGCCACCAGGCCGGCCCTTCGTTTGGTACATTACGTAGACGGCCAGCCATTCGTTAGGTAAGTGATGGAAGACAGCTGAGTGCTGGGAGGCCCAGCCCTTTGTGAGGCAGAGCCGGGCTTTTCACGGGTTCGAGAGATCGAGACCAGCCTGGCCCAGATGTGGGAAGAACGCCTGTCTCCGTTTAGGAAAAGAGAAAAAATAAATAGAGGAAGGTGAAAATAATTCAGAAAATAAATGTGAAAATAATTCAGGAAATTAATATTTATACGTACATGGAGAAATGGCAGGCCCAGACTGGCCGGCTGGCCCTTCACTATGTATGTTATGTAGCCAGCCATGTGTTTATTAGGTAAGTGATGGAAGACAGCTGAGTGCCAGGAGGCCGAGATCTTTGGGAGGCCAAGCCAGGCTGGTCATGGGTTCAAGAAATCGAGACCACCCTTACCAAAGTTTGGGAAGAACGCCTGTCTCCGTTTAGAAAAAGAAAAATAGAGGAAGGTAAAAATAATTTGGAAAATAAATACTGTGAAAATAATTCGGAAAATAAATATTTATACGTACATGGAGAAATGGCAGGCCCAGGCCGGCTGGTGGGCCCTTTGTTATGTACGTTAGGTAGATGGCCGCCGTTCACTAGGTAAGTGATGGAAGACAGCTGAGTACCGGGAGGCTGAGCCTTTTAGGATTTAGAGCCGGGCTGGTCACTGGTTTGAGAGATCAAGACCAGCCTGGCCAAGATGGGGGAAGAACGCCTGCCTCCATTTAGGAAAAGAGAAAAAAAAATTGAGGAAGGAGAAAATCTTTCGGAAAATAAATATTGTGAAAATAATTCGGAAAATAAATATTTATAGGTACATGGAGAAATGGCAGGCCCAGGCCGGCTGGCCGGCCCTTGATTTTGTACATTACATAGCCAGCCAGCCATTCATTAGGTAACCAATGGAATACAGTTGAGTGCCGGGAGGCCAAGCCCTTTGGGTGGCTGACTCAGGCTGGTCATGGGTTTAAGACATAAAGACCAGCCTTGCCATGGTGGGGGAAGAACGCCTGTATCCATTTAGAAAAAAAGAAAAAAAAATAGAGGAAAGTGAAAATAATTTGGAAAATAAATATTGTGAAAATAATTTGGAAAATAAATATTTATACATAAATGGAGAAATGGCAGGACCAGGGTGGCCGGCTGGCCATTCGTTACGTAGGTTATGAAGACGGACAGCCATTCATTAGGAAAGTGATGGAAGACAGCTGAGTGCCTGGTGGCTGAGCTCTTTTGGAGACCAAGCCAGGCTGGTCACGGGTACGAGAGATCGAGAAAAGCCAGGCCAAGTTGAGGGAAGGAAGCCTGTATCCATTTAGGAAAAGAGAACAAAAAATAGAGAAGGTGAAAATAATTCAGAAAATAAATATTGTGAAAATAATTCAGAAAATAAAGATTTATACGTACGTGGAGAAATGACAGGTCCAGGCCAGCAGGCCGGCCATTCATTATGAATTAATCTTCACAATTTTTACATTCTGAATTATTTTCACCTTACTCTGTTTTTGTATTTAATTATTTATTTATTTTCATTCTCTCTCTCCCTCCCTCCCTAAACGGAGACAGGCGTTCTTACCCCAACTTGGCCAAGCTGGTCTTGATATCCTGACCTCAGGGCTGCTTTTCCTCCACGGGTTTAGGGGCAGATGCGCTTTTATTTATTTTCCACAGGGTCTGGCTCTCTCAGGGTCAGCATCCCCGAGTAGCTGGGAAAAAAGGCGCCTGCCCCAATGCCTGGCCCAGGGTTTTTTACTTTTATTGGATGCCGGGTTTCACCATGTTGCCAAGGGAGGTCTTGACCACTCGAACCCATGACCAGCCCTGCTCGGCCTCCGGGCACAAGCCCGCATGCCTGGCACACAGCTGTCTTCCATCCCTTACGTAACTCCATCCCTTACATAATGAATGGCCTTGCCGGCCGGCATCAGCCTGCAATTTTTCCATGTACATATCAGTGTTTATTTTCTGGATTAATCTTCACAATTTTTATTTTCCGAATTACTTTCACCTTAATCTATTTGTTTATTATTTTATTTATTTTACTTTCTTCTCCCTCCCCCTCCCTAAATGGAGACAGGCGTTTTTCCCTCACCTTGGCCAGGCTGGTCTCGAACTCCTGATCTCAGGGCTGCACTTCCTCCACAACCATAGTGGCAGGTGCGCTTTTATTTATTTTAGACAGGGTGGTCCTGCTCTCTCAGGGTCAGCGTCACCAAGTAGCCTGGAACACAGGCGCCTGCCAAGACGCCTGGCTGAGGCTTTTGTATCTTTATTGGATCCTGGCTTTCATCATGCTGGCCAGGGTGGTCTTGAACCCTCAAACCCGTGACCAGCCCGGCTCGGCCTTGTGGTGCGAGCCTCCATGCCCGGCACTCAGCATTCTTCCATCCGTTACCTAATTCCATCCCTTACATAACGAAGGGCCCCGCCGGCCAGCCAGGGCCTGCAATTTCTATATGTAGGTCTCAGTGTTTATTTTCCAGACTAATCTTCAGAATTTTTATTTTCCGAATTATTTTCACCTTAATCAATTTATTTATTTATTTATTTATTTTTTATTCTCCCTCCCTCTCCCTAAACGGAGACAGGTGTTCTTCCTCCACCTTGGCCATGCTGGTCTTGAACTCCTGACCTCAGGGCTGCTCTTCCTCCATGGCCTTAGGGGCAGATGCGCTTTTACTTATTTTAGACAGGGTGGTCCTGCTCTCCCAGGGTCAGCATCCCCAAGTAGCTGGGAACACAGGCGCCTGCCCCCAAGCCTGGTAGAGGCTTTTGTAACTTTATTGGATCCCGGCTTTCACCATACTGGCCAGGGTGGTCTCCAACCCTCGAATCCGTGACCAGCCCGGCACCGCCTGGCAACGCAAGCCTCCGCACCCGGCACACATCTGTCTTCCATCCCTTACCTAATTCCATCCCTTACATAATGAAGGGCCCCGCCAGCCGGCCTGGGCCTGCAATTTCTCCACGTACGTATCAGTGTTTATTTTCTAGATTAATCTTCACAATTTTTATTTTCCAAATTATTTTCACCTTAATCTATTTATTTAATTATTTATTTATTTTATTTTCTTCTCCCTCCCCCTCCCAAAACAGAGACAGGTGTTACTACCCCAGCTTGGCCAGGCTGGTCTCGAACTCCTGAACTCAGGACTGCTCTTCCTCCACGGCCTCAGGGGCAGACTCACTTTTATTTATTTTAGACAGGGTGGTCCTGCTCTCTCAGGGTCAGTGTTCCAGAGTAGCTGGTAACACAGGCACCAGCCCCGACACTTGGCTGAGGCTTCTGTACCTCCATTGGATCCCAGCTTTCACCATGCTGGCCAGGGTGCTCTCAAACCCTAAAACCCATGACCAGCCTGACTCGGCCTTTTGACGCAAGCCTCCATGCCCAGCACTCAGCTGTCTTCCATCCCTTTCCTAATTCCATCCCTTACATAAAGAAACACCCCCCGGCTGGCCAGGGTCTGTAATTTCTCCATGTACGTATCAGTGTTTATTTTCCGGATTAATCCTCACAATTTTTATTTTCCGAATTATTTTCACCTTAATCTATTTATTTATTTATTTATTTATTTATTTATTTATTTTATTTTTTTCCCCCTTCCCTTCAATAAACGAAGACAGGCGTTCTTCCCCCACCTTGGCCAGGCTGGTCTGGAACTCCGGACCTCAGGGCTGCTCTCCATCCATGGCCTTAGGGGCAGACATACTTTTCTTTATTTTAGACAGGGTGCTTCTTCTCTCTCAGGGTCAGAGTCCCTGAATAGCTGGGAACACAGGCGTCTGCACACACGCCTGGCTGAGGCTTTTGTATCTTTATTGGATCCCGGCTTTCATCATGCTGGCCAGGGTGGTCTCAAACCCTCAAACCAGTGATCAGCCCGGCTCAGTCTTGCAGGGCAAGCCTCCACGGCCGGCACTCAGCTGGTCTCGAACTCCTGATCTCACGCCTGCTCTTCCTCCATAGCCTAAGGGGCAGATACGCATTTATTTATTTTAGACAGGGTGGTCCTGCTCTCTCAGGGTCAGCGTCCTTGAGTAGCTGGGAACACTTGCGCCTGCCCCCACGCCTGGCTGAGGCTTTTGTATCTTTATCGGATCCCGGCTTTCACCATGCTGGCCAGGGTGGTCTCAAACCCTCGAACCCGTGACCAGCCTGGCTAGGCCTTGCGGCGCAAGCCTCCATGCCTGGCACTGAGCTGTCTTCCATCCCTTACCTAATTCCATCCCTTACATAACGAAGGGCCCCGCCGGCGGGACAGGGCCTGCAATTTCTCCATGTACATATCAGTGTTTATTTTCCAGATTAATCTTCACAATTTTTATTTAATCTTCACAATTTTTATTTTCCGAATTGTTTTCACCTTAATCTATTTATTTATTTATTTATTTATTTTTTCTTCTCCTTCCCCCTCAATAAACAGAGACAAATGTTCTTCCCCCAACTTGGCCCAACTTGGCCAGGCTGGTCTCGAACTCCTGACCTCAGGTCTGCTCTTCCTCCACAGTCTTAGTGGCAGATGTGCTTTTATTTATTTAGAAAGGATGGTCCTGCTCTCTCAGTGTCAGCATCCCCTAATAGCTGGGAACACTGGTGTGGGCCCCCACGCCTGGCTGAGGATTTTGTATCTTTATTGGATTCCCTGATTTCACCATGCTGGCCAGGGAGGTCTCGAACAATCGATCCCATGACCAGCCCGGCTCGGCCTTGCGGCGCCAGCCACCGCGTCAGGCATTCAGCTGTCTTCCATCACTTACCTAATTCCATCCCTTACATAATGAATGGCCCCACCGACTGTCTTGGGCCTGCAATTTTTCCATGTACGTATCACTGTTGATTTTCTGGATTAATCTTCACAATTTTTAATTTCCGAATTGTTTTCACCTTAATCCATTTATTTATTTATTTTATTTTATTTTCTTCTCCCTCCCGCTCCCTAAACAGAGACACGTGTTCTTCCCCCACCTTGGCCATTCTGGTCTCAAACCCCTGACTTCAGGGCTGCTCTTCCTCCATGGCCTTAGGGGCAGACACGCTTTTATTTATTTTAGACAGGGTGGTCCTGCTCTCTCAGGGTCAGGGTCCCCGAGTAGCAGGGATCACAGGCGCCTGACCCCACGCCTGGCTGAGGCTTTTGTATCTTTATTGGATCCCGGCTTTCACCATGCTGGCCAGGGTTTTCTAGAACCCTCAAACACGTGACCAGCCCGGTTTGGCCTTGTGGCGGAAACCTCCTTGCCCAGCACTTAGCTATCTTCATTCCCTTATCTATTTCTATCGCTTACGTAATGAAGGGCCCCGCCGTCTGGACTAGGCCAGCAATTACTCCATGTATGTATCAGTGTTTATCTTCCAGCTTAATCTAAACAATTTTTATTTTCCGAATTATTTTCGCCTTAATCTATTTATTTATTTACTTATTTATTTATTTTATTTTCTTCTAACTCCCCTTCCGTAAACGGAGACAGGCGTTCTTCCCACACCCTGGCATGGCAGGTCTCGAACTCCTGACCTCAGGGCTGCTCTTCCTCCAAGGCCTAAGGCCAGACATGCTTTCAGTTATTTTAGACACTGTGGTCCAGCTCTCTCAGGGTCTGCATCCCCGCATAGCTGGGAACACAGGCGCCTGCACCCATGAACAGCTGAGGCTTTTGTATTTTTATTGGATCCCGGCTTTCAACATGCTGGCCAAGGTGGTCTCGAAACCTGGAACCCCAGACCAGCCCAGCTGCCCTTACATAACGAAGGGCCCCGCTGGCCGGCTGGGGCCTGTAATATATCCATGTATGTATCACTGTTTATTTTCCGGATTAGACTTCACAATTTTTAATTTCCGAATTATTTTCTCCTTAATCTATTCATTTATTATTGATTTTATTTTCTTCTCCCTCCCCCTCCCTAAATGGAGACATGAGTTCTTAACCCACCTTGGCCTTTCTTGTCTCTCACCATGCTGGCCAGGGTGGTCTCAATCCCTTGAACACATGACCAGCCCAACTCCGCCTTGCAGTGCAAGCCTCCACTCCCAGCCCTGAGCTGTCTTCCATCCCTTACCTAATTCCATCCCTTACATAACAAAGGGCCCCGCCAGCCAGCTTGGGTCTGCGCTTTCTCCATGTACATATCAGTGTTTATTTTCAGGTTTAATCTTCACAATTTTTATTTTCCAAATTATTTTCACCTTATTTATTTATGTATTTTTTTATTTCTTTCTTCTCCCTCACTCTCTCTAAATAGAGACAGGCGTTCTTCCCCCACCTTGGCCATGCTGGTCTCGAACTGCTGACCTCAGTGCTGCTCTTTCTCCATGGCCCTAGGGGCAGATGCGCTTTTATTTATTTTAGACAGGGTGGTCCTGCTCTCTCAGGGTCTGCGTGCCCAAGTAGCTGGGATCACAGGCGCCTGACCCCACGCCTAGCTGATGTTTTGTGTATTTATTGGATCCTGGCTTCCACCATTCTAGAAAGGGTGGTCTTGAACCCTCAAACCCATGACCAGCCCGGCTCGGCCTTGCGGCACAAACCCCCATAACCGGCACTGAGCTATCTTCCATCCCTTACCTAATTCCATTCCTTAAATAAAAAAGGGCCTCGCCGGCCAGCCTGGGCCTGCAATTTCTCCATGTAGGTATCAGTGTTTATTTTCCGGATAAATCTTCACAATTTTTTTTCCGAATTATTTAAACCTTAATCGATTTATTTATTTATTTATTTTTTATTCTCCCTCCCCTTCCCTAAACAGAGACAGGCGTTCTTCCCCCTCCTTGGCCAGGCTGCTCACAAACTCCTGACCTCAGTGCTGCACTTCCTCCACGGCCTTAGGGGCAGTCACGCTTTTATTTATTTTAGACAGGGTGTGCCTGCTCCCTCAGGGTGAGCGTCCCTGAGTAGCTGGGAACACAGGCGCCTGCCCCCATGACTGGCTGAGGCTTTCACATCTTTATTGGGTCCCGGCTTTCACCATGCTGGCCAAGGTGGTCTCAAACCCTTGAACCAGTGACCAGAACGGCTCGGCCTTGCGGCGCAATCCTCTGCACCCGGAACTCAGCTGTGGTCCATCCCTTACCTACTTCCATCCCTTACATAACGAAGGGCCCCGCCGGCCATACTGGGCCTGCAATTTCTCCATGTACATATCAGTGTTTATTTTCCACATTAATCTTCACAATTTTTATTTTCCGAATTATTTTCACCTTAATCTATTTTTTAATTTATTTATTTAATTTTCTTCTCCCTCCCCCTCCCTAAACGGAGACAGGCATTCTTCCCCCACCTTGGCTATGCTGGTCTCGACCTGCTGACCTCAGGGCTGCTCTTCCTCCATGACCTTTGGGGCACACGGGCTTTTATTTATTTTAGACAGGGTGGTCCTGCTCTCTCAGGGTCAGCGTCCCCGAGTACCTGGATCACAGGCGACTGACCTCATGCCTGGCAGAGTCTTTTGTATCTTTATTGAATCACGGCTTTCAGCCTGCTGGCCAGGGCGGTCTAGAACCCTCAAACCAGTGACCAGCCCGGCTCGGTCTTGTGTCGCAAACCTCTGTACCCGGCACTTAGCTGTCTTCCATCCCTTACCTAATTCCATCCCTTACATAATGAAGGGCACTGATGGCACGTCTGGGGCTGCAATTTCTCCATGTACATATCAGTGTTTATTTTCCAGATTAGTCTTCACAATTTTCATTTTCTGAATTATTTTCAACTTAATTAATTAATTAATTAATTTATTTATTTTATTTTATTTTACCTCCCCCACCCTAAACGGACACAGGCGAACTTCCCCTACCTTGGCCAGGCTGGTCTCGAACTCCTGTTCTCATGGCTCCTCTTTCCCCATGGCCTTAGGGCAGACCCGCTTTTATTTATTTTAGACAGGGTGGTCCTGCTCCCTCAGGGTCAGTGTCCTCGAGTAGCTGTGAACACAGGGGCCTGCCCCCACGCCTGGCTGAAGCTTTAGTATCTTTATTGGATCCTGGCTTTCACCATGCTGGCCAGGGTGGTCTCAAACCCTTGAACCACTGGCCATCCCGGCTTGGCCTTGCAATACCAGCCTCTGTGCCTGGCACTCAGCTGTCTTCCATCGCTTACCTAATTCCATCCCTTACAAAACTAAGTTACCTTCTGGCTGGCCTGGGACTGCAATTTCTCCATGTACATCCCAGTGTTTATTTTCCGGAATGACCCACACAATTTTTATTTTCCTAATTATTTTCACCTTAATCTATTTATTTATTTATTTATTTAATTTTCTTCTCCCTCCCCCTCCCTAAACGGAGACAGGCATTCTTACCCCACCTTGGCCAGGCTGGTCTCAGACTCCTGACCTCAGGGCTGCTCATCCTCCAAGGCCTTAGGGGAGACGCGCTTTTATTTATTTTAGACAGGGTGGTCCTGCTCTCTCACTGTCAGCGTCCCTGAGTAGCTGGGAAAACAGGCGCCTGCCCCCACGTCTGGCTGAGGCTTTTGTGTAGTTATTGTATCCCAGCTTCCACCATTCTGGCCAGGGTGGTCTCGAACCCTCAAACCCATAACCAGCCTGGCTCGGCCTTTTGGTGCAAACCCCCATAACCGGCACTGAGCTGTCTTCCATCCGTTACCTAATTCCATCCCTTACATAACGAAGGGCCCCATCGGCCGGCCTGGGCCTGCAATTTTTCCATGTAGGTATCAGTGTTTATTTTCCAGATTAATCTTCACAATTTTTCTTTTCCGAATTATTTTCACCTTAAAATATTTATTTATTTATTTATTTATTGTTCTCCCTCCCTCTCCCTAAATGGAGACAGGCATTCTTCCCCCACCTTGGCCAGGCTATTCTCAACTCCTGATCTCAGGGCTTCCCTTCCTCCTCGGATGTAGGGGCAGACATGCTTTTATTTATTTTAGACAGGGTGGTCCTGCTCTCTCAGGGTCAGCGTCCCCGAGTAGCTGGGAACACAGGTGCCTGCCCTCTCACCTGGCTGAGGCTTTTGTATCTTTATTGGATCCCGACTTTCACCGTAATGGCCAGGGTGGTCTCGAATCCTCAAACCCGTGACCAGCCCGGCTCTGCCTTGCAGCACAAGCCTCCGTGCCAAGGATTCAGCTGTCTTCTATCACTTACCTAATGAATGGCTGGCCGGTTACATAACGAAGGGCTGGCCTGTCAGCCTTGGCCTGCCATTTCTCCATGTACATATAAATATTCATTTTCCGAATTATTTTCACAATACTGGTTTTCTGAATTAGATTCATTTTCCTCTATTTTTTTTTCTCTTTTCCTTAATGGAGACAGGCGTTCTTCCCCTACCATGACGAGGATTGTCTCGATCTTTCGAACCCGTGACCAGCCTGGCTAAGACTCCCAAAGGGCTCGGCCTCTTGGAACTCAGCTGTCTTCCTTCACTTACCTAATGAACAGCTGGCTTGTTACATAACGTACATAACGAAGGGCAGGCCGGCTGTCTTGGGCCTGCCATTTCTCCATGTACGTATAGATATTTATTTTCTGAATTATTTTCACAATATTTATTTTCTGAATTATTATCACCTTCCTATATCTTTTTTTCACTTCTCCTAAATGGAGACAGGTGTTATTCCCTCACCTTGGCCAGGCTGGTCTTGATCTCTTGAACCCGTGACTGTCTCGGCTTGGCTTTCCAAAGGGCTCCCCCTCTCGGCACTCAGCTGTCTTCCATCACTTATCTAATGAATTCCTGGCCGGTTATATAATGAAGGATTGGCCGACCGACCTGGGCCTGCTGTCTCTGTGTACCTATATATATTTATTTTACGAATTATTTTCATAATATATGTTTTCCGAATTATTTTCACCTTCCTCTATTTTCTTTTTGTCTTTTTCTAAACGGAGACACGGATTCCTCCCCAATCTTGGACAGGGTTGTCTCGATCTCTCGAACCCGTGACCCACCTGGCTCCTCCTCCCAAAGGGCTTTGCCTCCTGCTGCTCAGCTGTCTTCCATCACTTACCTGATGAACTGCTTCCCGGTTATGTAACGTACATAACGAAGGGCCGGCCGGGTGTACTGGGCCTGTCTTTTTTGCGTGTACGCATAAATATTTATTTTCCAAATCATTTTAACAATATTAATTTTCCAAATGATTTACAATCTCCTCTATTTTTTTTCCTCTTCTCCCAAATGGAGACTGGCGTTCTTCTCTCACCTTGGCCAGGCTGGTCTTGATCTCTCAAACCCAGGACCAGCCCGGCTCGGCCTCCCAAAGGCTAGGCCTCCCGGCGCTCAGCTGTCTTCCATCACTTACATAATGAATGGCTGGCCGGTTACGTAACATACATATCTAAGGACCGACAGGCAAGCCTGTGCCTGCCATTTCTTCATGTATGTATAATAATTTATTTTATGACTTATATTCACAATGTTTATTTTCCGAATTATTTTCACCTTCCTCTATTTTTTCTCTTTTCATAATCGGAGACAGAGGTTCTTCCCTCACCTCAGCCAGGCTGGTCTCGATCTCTTGAACCCGTGTTCAGCCCAGCTAGACCACCCAAAGGGCTCCCCCTCCTGGCACTCAGCTGTCTTCCATCACTTACCTAATGAATGGCTGGCCGGTTATGTAACATACATAACAAAGGGCCGGTTGGCTGCAATGGGCCTGATATTTCTCCGTGTACATATAAATATTTATTTTCCAAATTTTTTCACAATAATTATTTTCTGAATTATTTTCCCTTTCCTCTGTTTTTTTTTTCTCTTTTCCTAAACGGAGACAGGCGTTGTTCCCTCACCTTCTCCAGGCTGGTCTTGATCTCTTGAATCCGTGACCATCCCGGCTCGGCCTCCCAAAAGGCTAGGCCTCCCAGCACTCAGCTGTCTTCCATCACTTAGCTAATGAAGGGATGGCCGGTTATGTAACATACATAACATACAAAAAAAAAAATTTAGCTGTAATCCCACCTAATGAACGGCTGGCCAGTTACATAACATATAACTAAGGGCCGGCCGGCCAGCCTGATCTTGCCATATCTTCATGTACTTATAAATATTTATTTTCCGAATTATTTTCACAATGTTTTTTTCCAAATTATTTTCACAATATTTTTTTTCCAAATTATTTTCAGAATATTTATTTTCCGATTTATTTCCACCTTCCACTTTTTTTTTTCTCTTTTCCTAAACGGAGACAGGCATTCTTCCCTCACCTTCTCCAGGCTGATCTCGATCTCTTGAACCCATGACCAGCCTGGCTCAGCCTCCCAAAGGGCTCGGCCTCCCAGCATTCCACTGTCTTCAATCACTTACCTAATGAACAGCCGTCCAGTTACGTAACATACGTAACTAAGTGTCAGCCGGCCGGCCTGTGCCTGCCATTTCTCCATGAACGTATAAATATTTATTTTCATAATATTTATTTTTCCAATTATTTCATCTTCCTCAATTTTTCTTTTCTCTTTTCTTAAACAGAGACATTCTTTCTTCCCTCACTTTGGGCAGTCTGGTCTCGATCTCTCGAACCCGTGAACCAGCCCAGCTCGGCCTCTCAAAAGGCTAGGCTTCCCGGCACTCAGCTCTCTTCCATCACATACCTAATGAATGGCTGGTGGGTTATATAATGTACATAATGATAGGCAGGCCGGCTACCCTGATCCTGCTATATCTCCATGTACATATTTTTATTTTCGGAATTATTTTCACAATATTTGTTTTTGGAATTATTTTCCCCTTCCTCTATTTTTTTTCTCTTTTCCTAAATGGAGACAGACGTTCTTCCCTCACCTCGTCCAGGCTGGTCTCGATCTCTCGAACTTGTGACCAGCCTGGCTCGGCCTCCCAAAGGGCTCGGCATCCCGGCACTCATCTGTCTTCGATAACTTTCTTAATGAAAGCCTGGCCGGTTAAGTAACGTACATAACTAAGGGCTGGCCGGCCGGCCTGTGCCTTCCATTTCTCCATGTATGTATAAATATTTATTTTCCAAATAATTTTCACAATATTTAATTTTCAAATTATTTTCATCTTTCTCAATTTTTTTTTTCTCTTTTCCAATCCGGAGACAGGCGTTCTTCCCTCCCCTTCTCCAGGCTTTTCTCAATCTCTCCAACCCATGACCAGCTCTGCTTGGCCTCCCGTAGGGCTCTGCCTCCCAGCACTCAGCTGTCTTCCATTACTTACCTAATGAACGACTGGCTGGTTACATAACATATATAAATAAGGGCCTGCCGGCCGTCCTGATATTGCCATAACTCCGTGTACGTATAAATATTTATTTTCCAAATTATTTTCACAATATTTATTTTTCGAATTATTTTCACCTTCCTCAATTTTTCTTTTCTCATTTCCTAAATGGAAACAGGCGTTCTTCCCTCACTTTGGGCAGGCTGGTCTTGATCTCTCGAACTTGTAACTAGCCCGGCTGTGAGTCCCAAAACTTCGGCCTCTCGGCACTCAGCTCCCTTCCATCACTTACATAATGATCTGCTTGCCGGCTTCGTTACGTACATAACGAAGGTCTGGCCGGCCTGCCTGGGCCTGCCATTTGTCCCTGTATGTATAAATACGTACAAATTATTTTCACAATATTTATTTTCCGAATTATTTTCATCTTCTTCTATTTTTTTTCTCTTCTCCTAAACGGAGACAGGCGTTCTTCCCTCACCTCCTCCAGGCTGGTCTCGATCTCTCGAACCCGTGACCAGCCCTGCTTGGCCTCCCAAAATGCTCGGCCTCCCGGCACTGAGCTGTCTTCCATCACTTACTTAATGAACAGCTGTCCAGTTACGTAACGTACATAACTAAGGGCTGGCCGGCCGGCCTGTGCCTGCCATTTCTCCATGTACGTATAAATATTTATTTTCCGAATAATTTTCTCAATATTTAATTTTCAAAAATTATTTTCATCTTCCTCAATTTTTTTTTCTCTTTTCCTATCCGGAGACAGGCGTTCTTCCCTCACCTTCTCCATGCTTTTCTCAATCTCTCCAACCCGTGACCAGTCCTGCTCGGCCTCCCAAAGGGCTCGGCCTCCTGGCACTCAGCTGTCTTCCATCACTTACTTAATGAACGGCTGGCTGGTTACATAATGTACATAACTAAGGGCTGGCCGCCCGGCCTCTGCCTGCCATTTCTCCATGAATGTATAAATATTTATTTTCCAAATTATTTTCATAATATTTATTTTTCAAATTATTTCATCTTCCCCAATTTTTCTTTTCTCTTTTCCTAAACGGAGACAGGCGTTCTTCCCTCACTTTGGGCAGGCTGGTCTCGATCTCTTTAACCCATGACTAGCCCGGCTGGGACTCCCAAAATTTCGGCCTCTTGGCACTCAGCTCTCTTCCATCACTTACCTAATGAATGGCTTGCCGGCTTCGTTATGTACATTACGAAGTTCTGGCAGGCCGGCCTGGGCCTGTCATTTCTCCCTGTACGTATAAATACTTATTTTTCAAATTATTTTCATAATATTTATGTTCCGAATTGTTGTCACCTTCCTCTATTTTTTTTTCTCTTCTCCTAAACTGAGACAGGTGTTCTTCCCCTCACCCTGGGCAGGCTGATCTTGATCTCTTGATCCCATGACCAGTCTGGCTCAGACTCCCAAAGTGCTCGGCCTACCAGCACTCAGCTGTCTTCCATCACTTACCTAATTCCATCCCTTACAAAACGAAGTTCCCTGCTGGCCGGCCCGGGCCTGCAGTTTCTCCATGTACTTATAAGTATTTATTTTCCTGATTAATCTTCACAATTTTTATTTTCTGAATTATTTGCACCTTATTTATTTATGTATTTTTATATATTTTCCTTCTCCCTCTTTCTCCCTAAATGGAGACAGGCGTTCTTCCCCCAATTGGCCAGGATGGTCTCAAACTCCTGATCTCACAGCTGCTCTTCCTCCATGGCCTTAGGGGCAGATGCGCATTTATTTATTTTAGACAGGGTGGTCCTGCTATCTCAGGGTCAGCGTCCCTGTGTAGCTGGGGACACAGGTGCCTGCCCCCACGCCTGGCTGAAGCTTTTTTATCTTTATTGGATCCCGGCTTTCACCATGGTGGCCAGGGTAGTCTCGAAACCTCGAACCCATGAGCAGTCTGACTCGGACTTGTGGCATAAGTCTCCACGCCTGGCACGGAGCTGCCTTCCATCCCTTACCTAATTCTATCCCTTACATAACGAAGGGCCCTGCCGGCCAGCCTGGGCCTGCAATTTCTCCATGAACGTATCAGTGTTTATTTTCCAGATTAATCTTCACAATTTTTATTTTCTGAATTATTTTCACCTTAATCAGTTTATTTATTTATTTATTTTTTCTTCCTTCCCCTCCCTAAAGGGATACAGGCACCCTTCCCCCAACTTGGCCAGGCTGCTCTCAAACTCCTGACCTCAGGGCTGCTCTTCCTCCACGGCCTTAGGGGCAGATGCGCTTTTATTTGTTTTAGACCATGTGGTCCTGGTCTCTCAGGGTCAGTGTCCCTAGGAGCTGGGAACACAGGTGCCTGCCTGCACGTCTGGCTGAGGCTTTTGTATCTTTATTGGATCCCGACATTAACCATGCTGACCAAGGTGGTCTCGAACCCTCTAACCCGTGACCAGCCCGGCTCAGCCTAGTGGTGTATGCCTCCATTCCCGGCACTCAGCTGGCTTCCATCCCTTACCTAATTCCATCCCTTACATAATGAAGGGCCCCGCCGGCCGGCCTGGGCCTGCAATATATACATGTACGTATCACTGTTTATTTTCCAGATTAAGCTTTACAATTTTTATTTTCTGAATTCTTTTCACCTTATTTATTTATGTATTTTTTAATTTTTTTCTTCTCCCTCCATCTCCCTAAATGGAGACAGGCGTTCTTCCCCCACTTAGGCCAGGCTGGTCTCGAACTCCTGGTCTCACGGCTACTCTTCCTCCATGGCCTTAGGGGCAGACACACATTTATTTATTTTAGACAGGGTGGTCCTGCTCTCTCAGGGTCAGCATCTCTGAGTAACTGGAACACAGGCGCCTGCCCCCACACCTTGCTGAGGCTTTTGTATCTATATTGGATCCCGGCCTTCACCATGCTGGCAAGGGTGGTCTCGAACCCTCTAATCTGTGACCAGCCAAACTCAGCCTTGCAGTGCAAGCCTCCATGCCCGGCACAGAGCTGTCTTCCATCCCTTACCTAATTCCATCCCTTACATAATGAAGGGCCCCATCAGCTAGCCTGGGCCTGTAATTTCTGCATGTACATATGAGTGTTTATTTTCCGGATTAATCGTCACATTTTTTATTTTCCAAATTATTTTCACCTTAATATATTTATTTATTTACTTATTTATTTATTTTTTCTTCTCCCTCCCTCTTCCTAAACGGAGACTGGCGTTCTTCCCCCTCCTTGTCCATACTGGTCTCAAACTCCTGACCTCAAGGCTGCTCTTTCTCCATGGCCTTAGGGGCAGACACACTTTTATTTATTTTAGACAGGGTGATCCTACTCTCTCAGGTTCAGCATCCCCAAGTAGCTGGGAACACAGGCACCTGCCCCCATGCCTGGCTGAGGCTTTTGTATGTTTATTGGATCCCGGCTTTCACCATGCTGGCCAGGGTGGTCTCAAACCCTCTAACCCATTACCAGCCCAACTTGGCCTTGTGGCACAAGCCTCCATGCCTGGCACTGAGCTGTATTCCCTCTCTTACCTAATTCCTTCCCTTACATAATGAAGCTCCCCTCCAGCTGGTCTGGGCCTTCAATTTCTCCATGTATGTATCAGCATTGATTTTCCGGATTAATCTTCACAATTTTTACTTTCCGAATTATTTTCACCTTAATCTATTTATTTATTTATTTATTTTCTTCTCCGTCCCCCTCCTTAATCGGAGACAGGCGTTCTTCCCCCACCGTGGACAGGCTGGTCTCGAACTCCTGACCTCAGGGCTGCTCTTCCTCCACGGCCTGAGGAGCAGACGTGCTTTTATTTATTTTAGACATGATAGTCCTGCTCTCTCACAGTCAGCGTCCCTGAGTAGCTGGGAACACAGGTGCCTGCCCCCGTGCCTGGCTGAGGCTTTTGTATCTTTATTGGATCCCGTCTTCCACCATGCTGGCCAGGGTGGTCTCGAACACTCGAACTCATGAACATTCCGGCTCAGCCTTGCGGCACAATCCTCCAGGCCCGGCACTCAGCTATCTTCCATCCCTTACCTAATCCCATCCCTTACATAACGAAGGGCCCCACCAGCCGGCCTGGGCCTGCAATTACTCCTTGTAAGTATCAGTGTTTATTTTCCGGATTAATCTTCACAATTTTTATTTTCTGAATTGTTTTCATCTTAATCTATTTATTTATTTATTTATTCATTTACTTTTCTTCTCCCTCCCCCTCGGTTAATGAAGACAGGTGTTCTTCCCCCACCTTGGCCTGGCTGGTCTCGAACTCCTGACCTCAGTGCCGCTCTTCCTCCATGGCCTTAAGGGCAGATGCACTTCTACTTATTTTAGACAGGGTGTTCCTGCTCTCTCAGTGTCAGCGTCTGTGGGTAGCTGGGAACACAGGCGCCTGCCCACACGCCTGGCTGAAGCTTTTGTATCCTTATTGGATCCCGGCTTTCACCATGATGTCCAGGGTGGTCTCATGCCCGGCAGTCAGCTGTCTTCCATCCCTTACCTAATTCCATCCCTCACATAACCAAGAGCCCCGCTGGCCAGCCTGTTCTTGCAATTTCTCCATATACATATCAGGGATTATTTTCCGGATTAATCTTCACAATTTTCATTTTCCGAATTATTTTCACCTTAATCTGTTTATTTATTTATATTTTCTTCTCCCTCCCCCTCCCTAAACGGAGACAGGCGTTCTTCCCCCACCTTGGCTAGGCTGGTCTCGAACTCCTGACCTCAGGGCCGCTCTTCCTCCACGGCCTTAGGGGCAGTTTCGCTTTTACTTATTTTAGACAGGGTGGTCCTGCTCTCTCAGGGTCAGCGTACACTAGTAGCCTGGAATACAGGCGGCTGCCCAGACGCCTGACTGAAACTTTTGTGTCCTTATTGGATCCTGGCTTTCACCATGATGTCCAGGGTGGTCTCGAACCCTCAAACCAGTGAACAGCCTGGCTCAGACTTGCGGCATAAGCCTCCATGCCCGGCAGTCAGCTGTCTTCCATCCCTTACCTAATTCCATCCCTCACAAAACCAAGAGCCCCGCCGGCTGGCCTGTTCTTGCAATTTCTCCATAAACATATCAGGGTTTATTTTCCAGATTAATCTTCACAATTTTCACTTTCTGAATTATTTTCACCTTAATCTATTTATTTATTTATTTTTTCTTCTGTGTCCCTCTCTCTAAAAGAAGACATTCTTTCTTCCCCCAACTTGGCTAGGCTGGTCTCTAACTCCTGACCTCAGGGCTGCTCTTCCTCCATGGCCTTAGGGGAAGATGCGCTTTTATTTATTTTAGACCGGGTGGTTCTGCTCTCTCAGGGTCAGCGTCCCCGAGTAGCTGGGAAAATAGGTGCGTGCCCCCACGCCTGGCTGAGGCTTTTGTATCGTTATTGGATCTCAGCTTTCACCATGCCTGCCAGGGTGGTCTCGAAAACTCAAACTCGTGACCATCCAGGCTCTCCCTTGAGGAGCAAGCCTCCATGTCCCACAGTCAGCTGTCTTCCATCCCTTACTTTATTCCATCCCTTACATTAATAAGGGCCCCGCTGGGGAACCTGGGCCTGCAATTTCTCCATGTACGTATCAGTGATTATTTTCCGGATTAATCTTCACTATTTTTATTTTTCGAATTATTTTCACCTTAATCTTTTTATTTATTTATTTATTTATTTTATTTCCTTCTGCCTCCCCCTCCCTAAACGGAGACAGGTGTTCTTCCCCCAACTTGGCCAGGCAGGTCTCGAACTCCTGACCTCAGGGCTTCTCTTCATCCATGGCCTTAGGGGCAGATGTGCCTTTATTTATTTTAGACAGGGTGGTCCTGCTCTCTCAGGGTCAGCTTCCCAGAGTAGCTGGAACCACAGGCGCCTGCCCCAATGCCTTGCTGAGGCTTATGTGTCTTTATTTAATATCGGCTTTCACCATGCTGGCAAGGGTGGACTCGAACCCTCGAACTTGTGACCAGCCCACCTCGGCCTAGCGGCGCAAGCCTCTGGGTCTGGCACTCAGGTCACTTCCATCCCTTACCTAATTCCATCCCTTACATCACAAAGGGCCCCATCGGCCGTCCTGGGCCTGCAATTTCACAATCTACGTAGCAGTGTTTATTTTCCAGATTAATCTTCACAATTTTAATTTTCCAATTATTTCCCCTTAATCTATTTATTTATTTATTTATTTTAATTTCTTCTCCCTCCCCCTCCCTAAATGGAGATAGGCGTTCTTCCCCCACATTGGAAAGGCTGGTCTCGAACTCCTGACCTCAGGACTGCTCTTCCTCCCTGGCCTTATGGGCAGATGCACTTTCATTTATTTTAGACAGGGTGGTCCTGTTCTCTCATGGTCAGCTTCCCCGAGTAGCTGGGAACACAGGCGCCTGCCCCCACACCTGGCTGAGTCTTTTATAACTTTAGTGGATCCCAGCTTTCACCATGCTGGCCAGGGTGGTCTCTAACCCTCAAACCCGTGACAAGTCTGGCACGGCCTTGTGGCGCAAGCCTCCGTGCCCGGAACTCAGCTGTCTTCCATCCCTTACGTAATTCCGTCCCTTATATAACGAAGGGTTCTGCTGGCTGGCCTTGGTCTGCAATTTCTCCATGTACTTATCAGTGTTTATTTTCCTTATTAATCTTCAGAATTTTTATTTTCCGAATTATTTTCACCTTAATTTTTATTTATTTATTTATTTTATTTTCTTCTTCCTCCCCTTCCTTAAACGGAGACAGGCATTCTTCCCCCAGCTTGGCCAGGCTGGTCTCGAACTCCTGACGTCAGTGCTTCTCTTCCTCCACGGCGTTAGGGGCAGATACGCCTTTATTTATTTTAGACAGAGTGGTACTGTTTTCTCAGGGTTAGCATCCTATAGTAGCTGGGAACACAGGCGCCTGCCCCAATGCCTGGCTGATGCTTATGTATCTTTATTGGATCCCGGCTTTCAACATGTACTCCAGGGTGCTCTCAAACCCTGGAACACGTGAAAATCCCTGCTCGGACTTGCGGCGCAAGCCTCCGTGCCTGGCACTCAGCTGTCTTCCATCTCTTACGTAATTCCATCCCTTACATTAACGAAGGGCTCTACGGGCTCTCCTGGGCCTGCAATTTCTCCATGTACATATCAGTGTTTATTTTCTAGATTAATCTTCACAATTTTTATTTTCCAAATTATTTTCACCTTAATCTATTTATTTATTTATTTATTTATTTTTTCTTTTCCCTCCCCCTCCCTAAACGGAGAGAGGCATTCTTTCCCCACCTTGGCCAGGCTGGTCTCGAACTACTGACCTCACGGTTGCTCTTACTCCACAACCTTAGGGGCAGATGCGCTTTTATTTATTTTAGACAGGGTGGTCCTGCTCTCTCAGGGTCAGTGTCCCCGAGTAGCTGGGATCACAGGTGCCTTTCCCCAGGCCTGGCTGAGGCTTTTGTATCTTTATTGGATCCCGGCATTCACCAGGCTGGCAAGGGTGGTCTCGAACCCTCAAACCCGTTACCAGGCCAGCTCAGCCTTGCAGCGCAAGCCTCCATTACTGGCACTCAGCTCTCTTCCATCCCTTACATAATTCCATCCCTTATATAACGAAGGGCTCCGCCGGCTGGCCTGGGCCTGAAATTTCTGCATGTACATATCAGTGTTTATTTTCCGAATTAATCTTCACAATTTTTATTTTCCGAATTATTTTCACCTTAATCAATTTATTTATTTATTTTTTTTTTTTTCTTTTTCCTCCCCCTCCGTAAACGGAGACAGGCATTCTTCCCCCAGCTTGTTCAGCCTGGTATCGAACTCATGACCTCAGGGCACCTCTTCCTCCATGGCCTTAGGGGCAGATGCTCCTTTACTTATTTTAGACAGAGTGGTCCTGCTCTCTCAGGGTCAGCGTCCCCGAGTAGCTGGGAACACAGGTGCCTGCACCGACGCCTGGCTGAGGCTTTTGTATCTTTATTGGATCCCGACTTTCACCATGCTGGCCAGGGTGGTCTCGAACCCTCGAACCCGTGACCAGCCTGACTCATCCTTGTGCCACAAACCTCCGGGTCTGGCACTCAGGTGTCTTCCATCCCTTACCTAATTCCATCCCTAACATAACGAAGGGCCCCGCCGGCTGGGCTTGGACTGCAATTTCTCCATGTATGTATCAGTGTTTATTTTCCAGATTAATCTTCACAATTTTTATTTTCCGAATTATTTTCACCTTAATCTATTTATTTATTTATTTATTTATTTATTTATTATTTTTTCTTTTCCCTCCCCCTCCCTAAATGGAGAGAGGCATTCTTCCCCCACCTTGGCCAGTCTGGTCTCGAACTCCTGATCTCAAGTTTGCTCTTCCTCCACGGCTTTAGGGGCAGATGTACTTTTATTTATTTTAGACAGGGTGGTTCTGCTCTCTGAGGGTCAGGGTCTCCGAGTAGCTGGGAACCCCGACGCCTGCCCACATGCCTGGCTGAGGCTTTTGTATCTTTATTGGATCCCGGATTTCACTATGCTGCCCAGGGTGGTATCGAATCCTTGAACCCGTGACCAGCCCGGCTCGGCCTTGTGGCACAAGCCTCTGTGCCCAGCACTCAGCTGTCTTCCATCACTTACCTACTGAATGGCTGACCGGTTACATAACGAAGCGCTGGCCTGTCAGCCTTGGCCTGCCATTTCTCCATGTACATATAAATATTTCTTTTCCGAATTATTTTCACAATACTGGTTTTCTGAATTAGATTCACCTTCCTCTATTTTTTTTTCTTTTCCTTAATGGAGAGAGGCTTTCTTCCCCTACCTTGACGAGGCTTGTCTCGATCTTTCAAAGCCGTGACCAGCCAGGCTCAGCATCCCTAAGGGCTCGGCCTTCTGGCACTCAGCTGTCTTCCATCACTTACCTAATGAAAGGCTTGCCAGTTACATAACGTACATAATGAAGGGCCGGTCGGCTGTACTGGGCCTGCCATTTTTGCATGTAAGCATAAATATTTATTTTCCAAATCATTTTAACAATATTTATTTCCGAATTATTTACAATTTCCTCTATTTTTTTCATCTTCTCCTAAACGGAGACAGGCGTTCTTCCCTCACCTTGGCCAGGCTGGTCTCAATCTCTTAAACCCGTGACCAGCTCGGCTTGGCCTCCCAAAGGGCTGGGCTTCCCAGCGCTCAGCTGTCTTCCATCACTTACCTAATGAAGGGCTCGCTGGTTACATAATTTACATAACTAAGGGCAGACCGGCTGGCCTGTGCCTGCCATTTCTCCATGTACGTATAAATATTTATTTTCCGAATTATTTTCACAATATTTATTTTCCGAATTATTTTCACCTTCTTCTATTTTTTTCTCTTTTCGTAAACGGAGACAGGGGTTCTTCCTTCACCTTGGCCAGGCTGGTCTCCATCTCTCGAACCCATGTTCAGCCCGGCTAGACCACCCAGAGGGTTTCCCCTCCTGGCACTCAGCTGTCTTCCATCACTTACCTAATCAACTGCTTGCCGGCTTCGTTACGTACATAAGGAAGGTCTGGCAGGCTGGCCTCGGCCTGTCATTTCTCCGTGTTCATATAAATATTTATTTTCCGAATTGTTTTCACAGTATTTATTTTCTGAATTTTTGTCACCTTCCTCTATTTTTTTTCTCTTCTCCTAAACGGAGACAGGCGTTCTTCTCCTACCTTGGCCAGACTGGTCTCGATCTTTCAAACCCGTGACCAGCCCGGCTCCCCCCACCAAAGGGCTCAGCCTCCCGTCACTCAGCTGTCTTCCGTCACTTACCTAATGAACGGCAGGCCGGTTACGTAACGTACATAAGTAAGGGCCGACCAGCCGGCAAGTGCCTGCCAATTCACCATGTAAGTATAAATATTTATTTTCCGAATTATTTTCACGGTATATATTTTCCGAATTATTTTCACCTTCATGTATTCTTTTTTTCTCTTCTCCTAAATGGAGTCAGGTGTTCTTCACTCACCTCCTCCAGGCTGGTCTCTATCTCTCGAACCCATGACCAGCCCGGCTCGGCATCTCAAATGGCTTGGCCTCCTGGCACTCAGCTGTCTTCCATCTCTTACTTAATGAACAGCTGGCCAGTTATGTAACGTACATAACTAAGGGCAACCCAGAGGGCCTGTGCCTGCCATTTCTCCATGTACGTATAAATATTTATTTTCCGAATAATTTTCACAATATTTAATTTTCGAATTATTTTCATCTTCCTCAATTTTTTTTCCCTTTTCCTATCCGGAGACAGGCGTTCTTCCCTCACCTTCTCCAGGCTGGTCTCAATCTCTCAAACCCGTGACCAGCCCAGCTCGGCCTCCCTTAGGGCTCTGCCTCCCAGCACTCAGATGTCTTCCATTACTTACCTAATGAATGGCTGGCCAGATACATAACATACATAACTAAGGGCTGGCCGGCCGTGCTGTTCTTACCATATCTCCGTGTACGTATAAATGCTTATTTTCTGAATTATTTTCACAATATTTCTTTTCCGAATTATTTTCACCTTCCTCTATTTTTTTATCTTTTCATAAATGGAGACAGGGGTTCTTCACCCACTTTGGCCAGGCTGGTCTCGATCGCTCGAACCCGTGACCACACCGGCTTGGCTTTCCAAAGGGCTCCCCCTCTCAGCACTCAGCTGTCTTCCATCACTTATCTAATGCATTCCTGGCCAGTTACATAAAGAAGGATCGGCCGACCGACCTGGGCCTACCATGTCTCCGTGTACCTATAAATATTTACTTTACAAATTATTTTCATAATATATGTTTTCCAAATTATTTTCACCTTCCTCTATTTTTTTTGACTTTTTCTAAACGGAGACACGGATTCCTCCCCAACCTTGGCCAGGCTGGTCTCAATCTCTCGAACCCGTGACCAGCCAGGCTCAGCGTCCCAAAGGGCTGGGCCTCCCGGCACTCAGCTGTCTTCCTTCACATACCTAATGAACAGCAGGCTGGTTATATAATGTACATAACTGAGGGCCGACCGGCCGGCCGGTGCCTGCCATTTCTCCATGTACGTATAAATATTTATTTTCCGAATTATTTTCACAATATTTGTTTTCCGAATTATTTTCACCTTCCTCTATTTTTTCCTCTTCTCCTAAACGGAGACAGGGGTTCTTTCCTCACCTTGGCCAGGCTGGCCTCGATCTCTTGAACCCGTGATTGGTCTGGCTCAGATTCCCAAAGTGCTCGGCCTACCGGCATTCAGCTGTCTTCCATCACTTAACTAATGAAAGGCTGGCCGGTTATGTAACGTACATAAGGAAGGGCAGGCCAGCTGTCCTGATCCTGCCATATCTCCGTGTACATATAAATATTTATTTTCCAAATTATTTTCAATATATTTATTTTTTGAATTCTTTCATCTTCCTCAATTTTTCTTTTCTCTTTTAATAAATGGAGACAGGCGTTCTTCTCTCACTTTGGGCAGGCTGGTCTCGATCTCTTGAACCCGTGACTAGCCCGGCTGTTACTCCCAAAAGTTCGGCCTCTCGGCACTCAGCTCTTTTCCATCACTTACCTGATGAATGGGTTGCCGGCTTCATTACGTACATAACGAAGGTCTGGCAGGCTGGCCTGGGCCTGTCATTTCTCCCTGTATGTACGAATATTTATTTTCCAAATTATTTTCACAATATTTATTTTCCAAAGTATTTTCACCTTCCTGTATTTTTTTCTCTTCTCCTAAACGGAGACAGGCGTTCTTCCCCTACATTGGCCAGGCTGGTCTCGATCTTTTGAACCCATGACCAGCCCAGCTCCTCCTCCCAAAGGGCTCGGCCTCCTGGCATTCAGCTGTCTTCCATCACTTACCTAATGAAAGGCTGGCCAGTTACGTAACATGCATAATGAAGGGCCGGCCGGCTGCAATGGGTCTGCCATTTCTCCGTGTACATATAAATATTTATTTTCTGAATTTTTTTCACAGTATTTATTTTCCGAATTATGTTCCCCTTCATCTATTTTTTTTCTCTTTTCCTAAACAGAGACAGGCATTCTTCCCTCAAATTGGGCAGGCTGGTCTCGATCTCTTGAACCCGTGACCGGTCCAGCTCAGACTCCCAAAGTGCTCGACCTACCGGCATTCAGCTTTCTTCCATCACTTACCTATTGAATGGCTGGTCGGTTCTGTAACATACATAACGATGGGCAGGCCAGCTGCCACAATCCTGCCAGATCTCCTTGTACATATATTTATTTTCCGAATTATTTTCACAATATTTATTTTCTGAATAATTTTCCCCTTCCTCTATTTTTTTTCTCTTTTCCTAAACGGAGACAGGTGTTCTTCTCTCACCTCCTCCAGGCTGGTCTCAAACTCCCAAACCCGTGACCAGCCCGGCTTGGCCTCCCAAAGGGCTTGGCCTCCTGGCACTCAGCTCTCTACCATCACTTACTTAATGACCAGCTGACCGGTTACTTAACATACATAACTAAGGGATGGCCGGCCGGCCTTTGCCTGCCGTTTCTCCATGTACGTATAAATATTTATTTTGTGAATAATTTACACAATATTTAATTTTCAAATTATTTTCCATTTCCTCAATTTTTTTTTCTCTTTTCCTATCAGGAGACAGGCGTTCTTCCCTCACCTTCTCCAGGCTGGTCTCAATCTCTCGAACTTGTGACCAGCCCAGCTCAGCCTCCCAAGAGGCTAGACCTCCCAGCACTCAGCTGTCTTCCATCCCTTACCTAATCAAAGGCTGGCCGGTTTTGTTACGTACGTAATGAAGTTCCAGCTCGCCTGCCTGGGCCTGTCATTTCTCCGTGTATGTATAAATACTTATTTTCCAAGTTATTTTCACAATATTTATGTTCCAAATTATTTTCACAATATTAATTTTTTGAATTATTTTCATCTTCCTCTATTTTTCATTTCTCTTTTCCTAAACGGAGACAGGCATTCTTCCCTCACTTTGGGCAGGCTGGTCTCGATCTCTCGAACCCGTAACTAGCCCGGGTGTGACTCCCAAAAGTTCGGCCTCTAGGCACTCAGCTCTCTTCCATCACTTACCTAATGAATGGCTTGCCGGCTTCGTTACGTACATAACGAAGGTCTCGCCAGTCAGCCTGGGCCTGTCATTTCTCCCTGTACATATAAATCCGTACAAATTATTTTCACAATATTTATTTTCTGAATTATTTTCATCTTCTTCTATTTTTTTCCTCTTTTTCTTAATGGAGACAGGCATTCTTCCCCTACCTTGGCCAGGCTTGGCTTGATCTTTCGAACCCGTGATCTTTCGAAACCTGTCTGGTTTCTCCTCCCAAAGGGCTTCGCCTCCAGGCACTCAGCTATCTTCCATCACTTACCTAATGAATGGCTGGCTGGTTAAATATAGTACATAACAAAGGGCAGGCTGGCTGTCCTGGGCCTGCCATTTTTCTGTGTTCATATAAATATTTATTTTCCGAATTATTTTCACAATATTTATTTTCCGAATTATTTTCACCTTAATCTATTTTTTTCTCTTCTCCTAAACGGAGACAGACGTTTTCCCTCACCTCCTCCAGGCTGGTCTCAATCTCTGGAACCCGTGACCAGCCCGGGTCGGCCTCCCAGAGGGCTTGGCCTCCCGGCACTCAGCTGTCTTCCATCACTTACTTAATGAATGGCTGGCCGGTTACATAACGTACATAACTTACGGCTGTCAGGCCGGACTGTGCCTGCCATTTCTCCATATATGTATAAATATTTATTTTCTGAATAATTTTCACAATATTTAATTTTCAAAGTATTTCCATCTTCCTCAATTTTTTTTTTCTCTTTTCCTATCCGGAGACAGGCGTTCTTCCCTCACCTTCTCCAGGCTTTTCTCAATCTCTCCAACACATGATCAGCCCGGCTCGACCTCCAATAGGGCTCTGCCTCCCGGCACTCAGCTGTCTTCCATTACTTACCTAATGAATGACTGGCCGGTTACATAACATACAAAACTAAGGGCCGGCAGGCCGTCCTGATCTTGCTATATCTCCGTGTATGTATAAATATTTATTTTCCAAATTATTTTCACAATTTCTCCATGTACCTAACAATATGGATTTTCCCGATTGTCTTCACAGTTTTTAATCTCCCAAATCGTTTAAAACCTTAACCTGTCTTCCTGTTGTATTTTATTTTTCCAATGCCCTTTCCCTCTCTCCCTCCCTAAATGGAAACAGGCGTCCCTTTCCTCCACCTTGGCCAGGCTGGCCTTGATCCCCTGACCTCAGGTGATGCTCCACTGGCCTCCTGGTTCTTAATGGGCAGGGCCCTGACACCTGTGAGCCGCTGGTGTGCTCATGCTGCCTGTCTGCTTCTTCCTCCAAGGCCTGAGGGGCGGACGCGCTTTCATTTACTTTAGACAGGGTAGCTGGGAACACAGGCGCATGCCCCGAAGTCTGGCAGAGGGGTTTTGTATATTTTTAGGGGAACCCCTGCTTTCACCACGCTGGCCAGGCTGGTCTCGAACCCGTGACGACCAGCCCGGCTCAGCCCCCGGGCGCAAGCTTCCCTCTACTGTCTTGCATCAAGGCCTGGAAGGGCCCACCGGCAGGTCTGGGAATGCAATTTCTCCATGTACCAACCAATATGGATTTTCAAGTTTCTCTTCGCAGTTTTTAATCTCCCGAATCATTTAAAACCTTAACCTGTCTTCCTGTTGTATTTTATTTTTCCATTTCCCTTTCCCTCTCTCCCTCCCTACCTGGAGACAGGCGTCCCTTCCCCCCACCATGGCCGGGCTGGCCTCGATCCCCCCGACCTCAGGTTAAGCTCCACCAGCCACCTGGCTCCTAATGGGTGGGGCCCTGACACCTGTGAGCGGCTGGGGGGTTCACGCTGCCTGTCTGCTTCTTCCTCCATGGCCCAAAGGGTGGATGTGCTTTTATTCACTTTAGGCAGGGTAGCTGAGAAAACAGACGCCAGCCCCCAAGCCTCACCGAGTGGTTTTGTACATTTTTAGGGGAACCCCGGCTTTCACCACACCGGCCAGGCTGGTCTCGAACCCAAGACAACCAGACCGGCTGGCGCCCCGGGCACAAGCCTCCCTCAGCTGTCTTGTATCAAGCCAAGGAAGGGCCCGCCAGCCGTCCCGGGCCTGCAATTTCTCCATGTACCTACCAATATAGATTTTCCCGATTGTTTTCACAGTTTTTGATCTCCCGAATCATTTAAAACCTTAACCTGTCTTCCTGTTGTATTTTATTTTTCCATTACCCTTTCCCTCTCTCCCTCCTTAAACGGAGACAGGCGTCCCTTCCCCACATCTTGACCAGGCTGGCCTCGATCCCCCGACCTCAGGTTTAGCTCCACCGGCCTCCCAGCTCCTAATGGGCGGGGCCCTGACACATGTGAGCCGCTGGGCACCTCACGCTGCCTGTCTGCTTCTTCCTCCATGGCCTGAGAGGTGGATGCGTTTTTATTTACTTTAGACATGGTAGCTGGGAACACAGGCACCTGCCCTCACTCCTGGCCGAGGGGTTTTGTATATTTTTAGGGGACCCCCGGCTTTCACCATGCCGGCCAGGCTGGTCTTGAACCTGTGACGACCAGCCCAGCTTGGCACCAGGTGCAAGCCTCCCTCAGCTGTCTTGCATCAAGCCCTGGAAGGGCCCAGCAGCCGGCCTGGGCTTGCAATTTCTCCATGTATCTACCAATATGGATTTTCCCAATTGTCTTCGCAGTTTTTAATCTCCCGAATCATTTAAAACCTTAACCTGTCTTCCTGTTGTATTTTATTTTTCCATTTCCCCTTCCTCTCTCCCTCCCTAAATGGAGACAGGTGTCCTTTCACCGCACCTTGGCCGATCTGGCCTCGATCCCCCGACCTCAGGTGAAGCTCCACCGGCCTCCCTGTTCCTAATGGACGGGGTCCTGACACCTGTGAGCCACTGGGGGGCTCAAGCTGCCT
>CAUYLG010058910.1:0-129714 GCA_963573385.1 Cacajao melanocephalus
CAACCCAAATGCCCATCAATGATAGACTGGATAAAGAAAATGTGGCACATATACACCATGGAATACTATGCAGCCAAAAAAAATGATGAGTTCATGTCCTTTGCAGGGACATGGTTAAAGCTGGAAACCATCATTCTCAGCAAACTAACACAGGAACAGAAAACCAAACACTGTATGTTCTCACTCATAAGTGGGAGTTGAACAATGAGAACACATGGACACACGGAAGGGAACATCACACACTGGGGCCTGTCAGGGGTGGGGGACTAGGGGAGGGATAGCAGTAGGAGAAATACCTAATGTAGATGACAGATTGATGGGTGCAGCAAACCACCTATATAACAAACCTGCACATTCTCCACATGCATCCCAGAAAATAAAGTATAATAAAAGATAAAAATTTTAAAAATTAAAAAAAAAGATTACCTGCTGAGCATTGAAGATATCCTCCTCTCTAGGAGGGAATATAGAACACAGACTTTTAAACCATCTCTTCTGAGAAAAAGTTAGCATTTGTCTCTTCCTAAAACTAAAATACTCAGCTGGACAGATGAATTATGACAGGTGCAGTTGAAAAGTGTCGACAGCATATGCAATCACTTTGTAGAAATCAATGCAATTTCATGGCAAGTTATTAGACGTGACCAATGGAATAATAGAGAAGATCTGAATCTGTGTAATTCTCATTAATTCTTTTGGAGCCAAGTGCCAGTGTGTTTGGTCATTCTATTTTAGACAGTTCTATTTTCATCCCAATTCCTTCCAAGTTTTGATATAGCTCACCTTTCAGTTTTACGAAATTTATGACATCCCTTGAAGACACTAATTATGCATTCCTATATTTTGTTAGACAATATTTGTAGAATGTTCTGCAGTTTTCAGGTACTTTCCAAAACATTGTTTTCTTTAAGCCTCACATCTATGCCATGAGTGAAGCAGAATGAAAATTATTAACTTTATTTTAAAGATAAGAAAAATGGAAGCCAAAAAGGCCTAACAGACTGTCCAAGAGTTTCTCCCCATCCAAGTAAATGGCAGAGCCAGGGTTTGAACCCAATTATTGTGCCTGGAGTACAGAATTATTTTCACTTCAAAGAGCTGCCTCTCAAAATGAATCCTATTGAATCCACAGGATACATCCGATAGAAAATCTTTAGCGTCTAAAATATTCTAGAGTTCACTACAGAATAAGATATTAAAATCCTCTAATCACATTTTTTAAAAATGTAGGCCACTCTTATGCATTACACTTAGTGGGTGACTAAGTCCATTAGTGCTGTTATAACAGAATATCTGAGCCTGGGTAATTTTCAAAGAACAGAGACACTTCTTGGAAGTTCTGGAGCCTGGGAAGTCCAAAGTCAAAGGGCCTACACCTGGCAAGGGACTCCTTGCTGCCTCATCTCATGACCAAAGGCAAAGGGCAAGACGGCAAGAGGGGCCTGAACATGCTTTTAGAACAAGCCACTCTTGTGATAACCAACCTACTCCTGTGATAATGACATTAATCCAATCATGAAGGCAGAGCCCTCATGACCTCATCACGTCTTATTAGTCCCCATCCCCCAACACTGTTGCTTTGGGGATTGTCTCCAACATATGAACTCCAGGGGACACATTCAAACCATAGCACTCAGGTAAACACAGGTTGATTAAAAATAAATTTATGTGCCTATATTGACTTAATACATGTTATGCCACATCCCAAGAAGCTGTCATTATCTCAGAATAACCACCCTGATTTGAAGCTTCACGTAGTGGCATTCCAGTATTTAGATAGGACAGTTTCTTACAAGGCTGGGAAAGAGGCACAAGTTTGCTAGAGTTTAGGAGACTCTCCCAGTCTCGAACAAATTTAAATCGAAGTCACTGAAACACTATGAGTTGCCTTACTTCTGACTTTCATTTACATATTTTGGAAAGTATGATTTGACTTACACTGTAGCAGCAGAAAGAGGTAGGTAGAGGATGGCCTGAAGGATAAAGATAGGAATGGTAAAGGAGAAATGAAGAATGATAAACATGTCACAGGCAGAATAATTCATGTCGATTTTTTAAATTACCTATGTCTGCAATGATGCTTCCAAACTGCTTTCAACATCATGGACTGATTATGCCCTGATCTTTTTCCATTTAGCAAATGTAAATCAAATACAACTCAGAAACAACCTTTTAAAATTCCTGCCTCATACTTTCCTTCCAAATCCATTCTTCACAAAATTGTTCAAACCTAACTTTCACTAGTACCGGTCAGAGTTTTTGATTAATCAGAGAGAGAGACCTTTCATTAATTCAGCAACCTACAGAGATCCAAGGATAAAGCCCTAGTCCTTGAACCTTCTCATCAAACAACAGGTTTTCATAACTAAAAGGAGCATGTATGACAATATAACAACCTACAAGTATTAAGTCCTTATTGCATGGATTATGGAATTCTCACAGCGTATCCATAAGGTAGTTGCTATTATTTTCCCAATTAGCAGTTGAGGAAAGAAGGGCTTGGGTTATTTGTCAAATGCTCTGGTTTGAAATGTGTCCCATCAAGGTAGGTATTGAAAATATAATCCCCAATGCAACAGTGGTGAGCGGTGGGAGCTTTAAGTGGTGACTAGGTCATGAGGACTCTGCCGTCATGAATGGATTAATGTTATTATCCTGGGAGTGGGTTCGTTATCAAGGAATGGGTATGCTATAAAACCAAACTTAGCCACCTTTTGTTCTCTCTCTCTTGTTTTCCACCTTTCATCATAGAAGACAACAGCAAGAAAGCCTTTGCCAGATGCCACCCACTTGATCTTGGACTTCTCAGCCTCTAGAACTAGAAGAAATAAATCTCTGCTCTCTATAAATTGCCCAGTCTCAGGTACTCTGTTACAGCAGCATAGAAAAAACTGAGACAGCAACGAAGACACAGCTTACGACAATGTCCGACATGAAATAACCCCCTGTGTTAGTCAGTTCTCATGCTGCTAATAAAGACATACCTGAGGCTAGGCAATTTATAAAGAAAAAGAGGTTTAATGGACTCACAGTTCCATATAGCTAGGAGGCCTCAGAATCATGGCAGAAGGCTAAGGAGGAGAAAGGCATGTCTTACGTGATTGTGGGCAAGAGAGCATGTACAGGAGAACTCTCATTTATAAAACCACCAGATTTTGTGAGACTTACTATCATGACAACAGCACAGGAGTTCCCATCCCCATGATTCAATTACCTCCCAGTGGGTCCCTCCCATGATATGCAGGAATTATGGGAGCTACAATTCAAGATAAGACTGGGAGAAAATGCCTGTGGTCTAAAAGATATAACCCCCTCCTTGAGAGATGAAGCCGAAACTTTGGGTTAACCTAATTTGTGAATGTCTTTTCATCTCTGCTGGAGTAAGATGGTTGACTTTTAGGAGTAATCCCTGCATCATTCAACCAAATTTAATTGTCTTTCTGTATCTCCTAATTCAAAAGAACAGTGCCAAATCTGTTATCCAAAGGCACATTAAGAAAGAGAGGATTTCAATTTGTAGATTAAGAAAAAAAAAATTCATTCTCAAGTCTCAATAAACTTCAAGAGGCTCCTTTTCTCATGTTTCCATTCTATCCTAGACATTAACTCATGGCATAGTGTGATTTTTGTTTGCATATCTGCCTCCCCTCCCCTCTCTTCCCCCACCTCCCTCTCCAGCACCCACACAATGGACAGAAACCCCTTTAAGGGCAGATCATTAATCTTTTCCTATTTTATACTCTATTCAACTACCGCTTAATAAAAATATGTTAAATGGTTATTATATGAACCAAACCAAATAGAAATAAGAAGTGGGAGTGGGGGAAGGGCCTGACAATTTCTGGCTTGCAAAAACCTCTAAGAAACATTTGCCAGAAGCATTGCTTCAGGTAAAAGACATTCAAGCTTGATTTTGCAGCTAAGAGGACTTCCAGCTTAATGAAATAAAAACACTGACCTAATTTGAACAGCAATGATGATAAATTCACCAAATGTCAATTTAGAGCTGTTACATTATAAAGGGAAGGGAGGGAAATACTCCTATTCAAGTATCATAATATTAATGAAAAGTCTGGAGAAGACATAAATACTAAGAGGAAGCAAATCTATAAGAAGTTAAATTTACCTAGATGGGTTACAATTGGATAATAAAATGAAGCATGCATTCGAGGCAGCTTCCATCTGAGATGATGAAGCATAGAGCTCATTCAGGCCATAGATAAGGGGTGAACAACCAAAGCAGTCCTCCTCTGGAATTTATTGCTCAATGGTCCCCGAATAAACTTTTCAAAATCATGCTGTAGCCAGGGCTGAGGAGCAGTGAATACTGCGAATTTGCACCGCTGAACAATATGTTTTTGGCCACAGAGCAAGTAAAAAGAAAAGAGACGGAGTTTCTTGGAATTCACAAGCTATGAAAAAAGAGTTGCCAATTTTGTTTCTCACATGAAAAGAGGTGAATGAAAGGCTTTTTGCAGACAAATACTGAGTTTGTCTCCTTGGGACACACGATGAATTCACAGCACAATTACTTCCTTTGTCCAAGAGAAAGAAGAGGCTGCTTAAGTTTTGAAAATTTGCATGTCCATTTCATCAAAAAGAGGACAGATAAAAATGGAATGCTTAATGTTCAAAGCACATGAAAGGCATAGGAGGGTTGGGTGCCAAGCAAACATATGCTGACTTCCACAGTGCCAATCTATTTCTATTTCCCGACACTCCATGCAGGTTAGCCCTTGTATATCCACTCAGCCTAGTCCACTGAAATTCAAGTTAGAACTAGAGGTTTGGGAATGGTTGTTTACTCACAGTAGAAAGAGAAGAAACAGGAGACCCACGCCAAAATGTACAGAACTCATGGAAAAAACTCAGTATCATCAAAAGTTTTCCAGTATCGTCCCCTCCACCCTCACCCACCCACCCACCCACCCACCTCTCCTCTCTCCCCTCAGTCATCTCTCTCTCTGTAAGGTGGTAGACTAGAAAAAACACTGTTTTTATAGTTCAAAAATCTGGCTCAAATCTAACTTAATTATTTGGAAACTCAGTTACTCAATTGAATTAGGAAAGTCAGTCATAAAGTTGGAAGCTCAATTCTTCATTTGTGAATATTGATGCTTGTTGTATTTATTGTTTTTGATTAGGCAAAACACACATGATTTTAAAATAGTTAATAGAATAAATTCATACGCAGAGAAATGTAAGCCTACTCCTCCATCTTTGCTTTCCAGCTCCCTCGTCTCTTTGTATCTTTTCCCAGAGGCAATGGCTGATGTCTGTATCTTATATATCCTTTCAGAGATAAGTTGGTGTACGATAATAACAATAGTTAATGTGGAGTCCTAATAAGATAAGCAAGAATGAGGAAGGGGTCCCAGACTTGGGAGAACAATTTTTCCGAGGGAGGAGATGGCTTATCACAGACAACCCGCTGCCAGAACATCATATTCCAAAATACCTAGTTTCCTGACATAGCCCTAGCTGCAGGGCCTTATCTGCACAACTTATCTGCCAGTAGCCCCTCCAGTACGACCCTATAAAACTTCCCTCTAGCCCCTGCCTCTTGGTAGACAGCTCATTGTGTGGCCCATTGCTTTTTTGCAAGATAGCTTTGTGCTTTCTCTAATAAATCTGCCTTGTTTACCCACAACTGTCTTGGTAAATGTCACCAGCAGTGACACTGGCTGCAGCCAGTTGCACCCACAGCAACTAAAATTTCACAAGCGATTGCTATGTACCAGGGATGTGCAACATGCTTTACCTATATTACGAATCCTCGTAATAACTCAGGGAGAAGGATTCTATTGTTCTATTTTGCAGCGGAAAAAACAGGCGCAGAGAGGGCACACAAATTAAAATGTCGTGAAGCCAAAATTATGATCCACTCATCTTGTTCAAATACTGTTGAATACGTACCAGAATACCAGAGGCTACTTCAGAGTACAGGGAGTATTAATATTCATTCAGAGGATAATGCAGCGGGCTTCTGGAGGATGAAATAGGGGCACAGAAGTTGTATTATCCATGGAAGTAAAATGTGAACCCCAAATCATCATGGAGAAACCATTTTCTAGTTGCTGGTTTTCTACCTGATGCCTTTGCAATTTTCTTAATGTTTCATGGAATGACACATCATTATTTGATTGTGATAAATGTTATAGAACTCTGGAAGGTCATGTTTTGTGATTACCTGTTTATCTGGATGTTGTGGGATTACCTTACAAAAACTGCAGGACAAAAACCTTTGAGCACTTAAGTAAGGAAGTTCCTTTTGACTGAGAATTATGCATTATACGTGGACTCCAGGGTACAAAGAAGAAAAAAAATACAATTTCCCATTTTTCAGGTGTCCTGAGACAGCAGCTGGGGTTCATCTTCCTCAAAGAAAAAGAAGCATTAACGACAAAGTCTGGAAGGCAGCTGGAGTCAATACTCTACAGACAAAGGGCAAGGGCTTGGAAGTGCCAGGTATTCTGATAATAATGGAGAATTCAAGAACTTTTAGAGATCATGTAGTTCAACATTTCACAAAGTCTTTCAAGGATCACCAGCCTTTAGAGATATCATGTCTCACAGGCATTTCATGTTCACATAAATTTGAGAAACACTATATACCTCTCCTCTTAAAAATACACAGAACAACATACCATATTAAGAATTCCTAGGGGATCCTATTTAAAAAAAAAAAACACTCAACACAATAAAATGAATACACTAATCAACGTGTTTACCCAGAACTCTTACAAACTGATCTCATTAAGAAACATTTTTTCTTGAAACACCTGTTAACACTTAATAGAACCTGTTAACACTGTTGACCCATCAATGTAGTCAAGAGTCCAGTAGCAGCAGCATATAGGCACATGCGTACCCTTTATCTGCCTGTCTCTGTGTCCAAGGTGGGGCGACTAATGGATTCTCCACTACATTAACCCCTTCTCCCCATGCTTCCAGCCACAAGGAGAAAACAGCAGTCTAACATACTTGGCATGACCAGTACACAGTCACAGATTATGTTAGAAGAATATCTAGGTCTCCTGATCCCTGCCCAGTGCAATGGTGTTTCCCTTCAGCATGCTTCTCAGGGGAACTCATTCTCTTTTTCTGTTGTAAAAACATGTTGAACAAATATTGCAGCTTAGAAGGTGCCACTTTAGAGCACATCCAGAAATCCTAGATTTTTTTCTTTTTAGCTCTATGGGAATTCCACCTATATACTGGCCTTATACACAAGAGAATGTACTTGGTATATTGTGTTACTACTGGTTCAGTAGGAGTAATAATAGGGTATGCAAAAAATGAAAGACTAGTATTTTTTTAAAAGGCTTTGATTGGCAGAAATTGGAAAGCATGTTTCATGGAAAGGAGAATTACAGTGAGGGAATGTGGCCAAACAGCCAATTAAACTGGCCCCTGTTTGCCTCATCATGCCAGTGTCTCACTTCCATGAATCCTGAATCTCTCGCATTTGACAAAAGAAAGAAAGAAAGTGGTTATGGTTAGAGCTGACATCTGTGGCATTTACAAAGATAGCAGCTCCCTCCGTAAAGCTACAGTCCTGCCATCGCAGCTCTCAAAATGCCATCAGAGGCATTATGGCACCACAGGAAAGGCCTTATAGATACAAGCAAGAGTGTCCACTTGCAGAAAGTGGGCAAATCCTGAGCCATGCACCTGTCATGTTATTGTGGAAGCAGCTGTCATTCATATGAACATGGGCAGAACCCCAGGAACCCAGGCCGCACAGAAGCGTTCAACCTCAACAACACTTTACTGAATGTAACTTGAACCTAATGCTCACACTTCCACACATCCTAGCAGGAGATTCTTGAGTTTGTTTTTTTTTTTTCTTTTTGAGATGAAGTCTCAGTCTTTTTGCCCAGGCTGGAGGGCCATGACATGATCTCAGCTCACTGCAACCTCCGCCTCCCAGGTTCAAGTGATTCTCCTGCCTCAGCCTCCTGAGTAGCTGGGATTACAGGCACTTGCCACCATGCCTGGCTAATTTTCGTATTTTAGTAGAGACGGGGTTTATCCATGTTGACCAGGCTGGTCTCAAACTCCTGACCTCAGGCGATCTGCCCACCTAGGCCTCCCAAAGTGCTAGGATTACAGGCGTGAGCCACCACGCCGGCTGGCGATTCTCATCCTACCATTTGTCTTCACTAAACAGAAAATACCATCACACACAATGACCACCTTATGTTTAAGGGTTTGCAAAATCATTATAGGGACTACTCAGTATACTCCGCTCAGAGATAACTTTAAGAAAAGAAACTGCTCTCCAGTTAGTCAAACATTTTGTCCCAAAAAAACAAAACAAAACTTCTAACTTTTAGATAAAATTTGAAAGAAGGAGGTACATTTTTAAAGAAGTCCTGCAATTGAATACTAGTTGCTGAAAATTGAGAAAGTGGAGAAGTAAATGCTACCTATAGCCCACAGTAAACTGAGCAGAAAGAGAACACAATGTATGAAGTACTTCTTTGGTCCCTACAATCAATCCAAAACAAACGACCACGTGAGCAACTTCAAAGCTGCAATAGTGATTTAAGTTGGCTCTTCAGGGTTTTGTTTGTTCATTTGTTTGTTTGAGATGAAGTCTCGCTGGGTCACCCCGGCTGGAGCACAGTGGCATGATCTTCGCGCACTGTAACATCTGCCTCCCGGGTTCAAACGATTCTCCTGCCTCAGCCCCCTGAGTAGCTGGGATTACAGGTGCCCGCTACCACGCCCAGCTAATTTTTGCATTTTTAGTAAAAAGGAGGTTTCACCAGGTTGGTCAGGCTGGTCTTGAACTCCTGACCTCGTGATCCACCTGCCTCGGCCTCCCAAAGTGCTGGGATTACAGGTGTGAGCCACCGTGCCTGGCTCAGGGCTTTTTTTCTTTTAAATATGTTTGTTTATTCTTTCATTCAGCAAGCATTTCAGGATTTCAATGGGCTCACAATGAGTTAAGCTCCATAATCAAGAGATAAAAACCTTCATTTTAATAATTATCCATGTAATCAAAAAAATAAATGAATAAAAATGGTTAAATGCTGACTAAGGTCAATGCTAGCATTACCTTTGCTAGGTACTGGAAATAAAGATGAATCAGTCGTGGTCGCTGCTTTGCTAAATTTCACAGTTTAAAGGGGAAACTAACATGTAAAGAAACTTAACAACACACCATGGTATGCACCATAATAGAGCTTCATATAAAGCACTCTAGGAACACTCCTCTGTACTTCCAACTCTTCTATCTGCACCATTTATTTTCACAATTCACATTTCCTTCTCCCAGTGATGATGCTCTTACATCTGAACAAGAAAGGCAATGGCAAATCCACCAGTCTCTGACAGTTTTAATCAGGCACCCAGTAGGAGGGATCACATGGTAGTCATCCCGGATGACTGGTTTTGGATGCAGTCAGACTCAGGCTTTCTCTCTGGGGTTTCTCTCTGGGCACATTCGCCAACATCAGTGTGAATGTGAGGAAGCAGCAAATTGTATGTGTTCTGTGTGCCAGAGTCATCAACATTTTCTCAGGAGAGCACTTGCCCAGCCACTTGTTCTCTGGGATGAGCCAAGAAAAAAGATCTTTGCATGTCAAATGAAAGACACTGGTAATGAAGGCACTGAAGATGAACACATTAGCAAAAGAGCAGTGGGCACATCATGGGGCATCTGGTTTACTCTCAGAATGAGAAAAACAGAATTGTATATTAGAAGGGGTCATTAGCCCACGTCCATGACAAGGGTTTAATCTCTTTTGATTGACAAGCCAACTTCTATCATGTGCCCAGTCAAGGACAACTTATGAGAGTGTAACTAATATATCATTGTACCAATACCACATTTCAACCTGTATAACTGATATCTCAGCTGTTCTTTACAACTCTCCACTTCTTTGCTATGCATTTTTGCTTCATATTTGTGCATTAATTTTCAGATACTTGCTGAACACCAATACAAGCCTACAGAAGGATGCCTGCACTACTGAGACATATTTCTCTATTTTTTGAGATGGAGTTTCACTCTGTCACCCAGGCTGGAGTGCAGTGGTGTAATCTTGGTTCACTGCAACGTCTGCCTCATGGGTTCAAGTGATTCTCCTGCCTCAGCCCCCGGAGTAGCTGGGATTACAGGCATGCACCACCACGCCTGGTTAACCTTTTGGTATTTTTTAGTAGAGATGGGGGTTTCACCATGTTGGCCAGGTTGGTCTCAAACTCCTGACCTCAGGTGATCCTGTTGCCTCAGCTTCCCAAAGTGCTAGGATTACAGGTGTGAGCCACCACACCGGGCTGACATATTTCTTTTAATACAGGATCATAAAGAGTGGATAACACAAGAACAACACTATCCCACAACTCCTGTCATGTCAGTACCTCAAACTGCAAATAAAAAATTATCATGCTATGAATACTGACATTCCAAAAGTTTCAGAGGCTCCAATCATTACCAGGGTGTACTTTCTTAAATTTCTTCTTCATGCAATTGCTTGTATAATGAAAAGCTGAGTTGAGTATCTTCTGTGAAAAATTTGTTGATAGGAAACTCCACCACCAGAATACTAAACTCAGGATCTTAAGACATTATATGAAGCTTAACGTTTTCACATATGTTCCTATCTCTTCTTAAGCAAACATCATATTTCTGGAAGCCAGGAATCCTGTGCTAAACTTTCACCCCATTGCTGAGAACATTTATCATTGTGTTGGGCACAGAGTAAGTGCCTAATAAACACTTATCAGTCAGCCAATGGAATATTCACGTATCTTCTACTTAGCAGCTTAGTATCATAAAAGAAAATTTGATAGCTCAGTATTAACGATTTAAAATAACTAGAACTAAAAGGTAGAGTCTGAGTAGTTCTAATCCACAAAAGCAAGATGTTAGATTAAAAGGATTGCATGGCATTAACATCTTTGCTCCTTGGGTATAAATCTGACTGGCAATAGTGCACTTAGAATGAAACACTTCAGAAACATCTATCCATATGCATCATAATCATGTACACAGCAAATATGAAACACACCAAACCTTGGAGAGCTCCTAGCCTTTAAAGATACGTTTTATCGAAACATGGGTCATGCTAACTGAAATTTCAGTTCTAAAAATTTAAGTTGGATAGTTTTGAAAACAAAATTAAAAAGGACCTCATCTTTATACAATTCCTACCTTTGCAATCTCATCAGTGACATCATTTATGCCAGGAACAACTCTCCCTTCAAAGGGAACTGTTTGAATTCATGTAATGAGCTGCTAGCTTGTTTCCCATTTCTTTCTCTTCTGTGCTTCTTAGAGAATCAGAGATATGGACTGCTTTTCAGCTAATTAATTGGAGGATGAGGATTTGAAGGAAGGAATAGACTCGACATTTCCTTGTGAATGAATCCAGTTGTACTAGCAAAACATTAATTTGTTTGATATTCACATGATATATAGGTTGGGGAGGTAATGGGTCAAGGAAGTGAGACACAATTTGTAGAGGAATTGTTTTGGGAGTCATATATATATATATATAAAATGACTAAAACAATATTTGTGAGAAATTATTATTAATACATTATTTTCTAAAGATTTCTTCTTTCAACCGTGGTGCTCTTACATTTTGAAATAGAATGCCTTGATTGGGAATTAGAAACATTTCTAAGAATAACCTCTTCTCATCAGATCAAATTTCATCTCTTAACCAAGATGTATGGATTTTTTAAATTCCTTTTTAGTTTTTACATATTGATGAGATATAATGGCATACAAACCATTTATTAAACTGAATATTATGCCTAGGGAAAGTTGGGAAGTAGATTGCTGAGGGATTTAAATTTAGTGGTAAAATGGGGCTGTGTGAAAACTAATCTAATCTTAATATTTAAGCAGTATTTTTCTCCAGGGCAAGCTATTCATCGGAAGAACAACATAGCCACCCTAAAGAGAAAGATGAGCTTCGAGGCACTGATGGCATGCCCACTGATGTGTATCAAATGCATGTCCCGCTGCGGAAAGAGACATGTGTTTCTCCAGAAGGCACTCTGCTTTTTAACTCTTAGGTCTCAGACAACAAACCAACTCCTGAGACTTCAGGAGGAGTGCCCCAGACAGTGCCTGAGCATGTACAATCCATTGCTTGTTTTCTCTATGTCATTTCCCTGCAGAGTCAAAACAATGCATTCATTTAAAGGCCATTTGCTCCAAATTTTGTTCTATGAAAAAAGGTGTATGTTTTTGAGGGGTGGGGGTTGGAGGCAGGGGTGTAGTTATGTATTTAAGGAAAAAAAACCCACAAAAATTCAAAAGTACTGGTAAGTCCAAGAATATTAAATGATCATACAATTGGAGGAATCAGGTTTTAATCCCTCTTCTCGTGACTCTCTGAGTGACTAGGCAAGTAATTTAACTCTCTGGACCTCCATAAAGGTTAAATGAGCTCACATACATTTTTGAATTGGGGTACCATGTGGATGTCTGATAATACTGTTTTCTGTATGTAGCCCAATCCCTGGCATACTGTAGGCACTTAATAAATACTTGACAAATGTATCCTGTGAAATTTTAGGATGCTACTGTTCACGGAAAATCCAGCCTCTGTAAAATATTTTAAAGAGGTTTATTCTGAGTCAATATGAATGGTGCAACCCAAGGACGACACAAACCCAAGAAGACTTGAATAAGTGGTACCAAAATAATCAGGTTACAGTTTGGTTTCATATATTTTAGGGAGATAGGAATTGCAGGTAAAATTATCAATAAATACATGAAAAATATACATTGGTTTGGCCTGAAAAGGTGGGACATCTTGAAGCTTACAAGTCACGGGTGAGTTTTAGAGATGCTTTAGTTGGCATTTGATTGAAAGAGTTAAGCTTTGTCTAAAGACTTGAAGTCAGTACAAAGGGATGCTTAAGTCACGATAAGGGGTCTGCTATGTGTCATGTGAGGGTATACCACAGTCAGATTGGAAAGTAAGTACATTATGCAGGATTAATTTTAAAAAGTAAGATTTTATGGTTTGCAGAGCATGCCTTAACCCTTGCCTTGCATGGTCGTAGGTCTTATTTAGCATGTGGTAGCTCTTTTTTTTTTTTTGAGCTGGAGTTTCGCTCGTGTTGCCCAGGCTGGAGTGCAAGGTCATGATCTTGGCTCACTGCAACCTCCACCTCCAGGGTTCAAGAGATTCTCCTGCTTCAGCCTCCTAAGTATCTGGGATTACAGGCATGCACCACCACGCCTGGCTAATTTTGTATTTTTAGTAGAGACGGTGTCTCTCCATGTCAGTCAGGCTGGTCTCAAACTCCTGACCTCAAGTGATCCACTCACCTCAGCCTCTCAAAGTGCTAAAGATTACAGGCGTTAGCCATGGCACCCAGCCTAGAATGTGGTATCTTAATGTCACTATGAGTCCCTTCTGTTAATCTTATGATCTCTATTTTAATGTTAATGCTGGTCAGTTATGCCTAAACTCTACCCTGGGGGGCACATAGTGAGGTGTGCCTGACCTCCCATCTGTCACTGGCCAAGAACTCAGTTTTTCAGACTTTTCTGGGGTCCCTTTGGCCAAGAGGGAGTCTGTTAAGTTGCTCAGGGGAGCTTAGGATTTAATTTTTAGTTGATACTGCTAAGATTGTCATAAAAAGTTTTGAGTGCTACAGATATGGTGCAGTGAGACTATTTCCAGTATAACACAAACAAAAAAATTCACTTTACTTCATGACATGGTATTGCTTTAGAATGAAATCAAACTTATTTGACACCTTATTTAGTAAGGTCCACAGATCTGTAGGTTACTGAGTTAGTCTGCTACGAATAAATAAATAACAGATCAAATGATGAGTACCTCATAAGCGAAATTTTCCTGTTATCAGACTTCTGAAATATGATGTTTTTTTCTTCCATAGATTCTAAGTACCTCCTGCCCCCAGCAGGCTCAGAGAGATGAATGGGTTGGAATTAATTTGAAAAAAAACCATAGATGGTAAGCTCGTGGGACCAGTTCATTTCTGTATTTATTACTTTTATTTTGCTAAAACCACTACCACCAAAAATAAGTGTTAGAGAATAAATACTGTTTTTCGAGTGTATGCTGGCAAGAGCAATATAAAAATAATTTAAGACCAACCGTGTAATTATGTGCATTTATTCCAACCTTCCATTACTAGAGATAACAAGATGAATAGTAAAATGTGAACTTTAACAATCCTGTAATTATAGCCACTGAACCATACATTATTGAAAGAATTGTGCAAAATCCAGATGCAAAAGAATCAACTTGGTATGTAAATAGAAATGAAACAGTAAAATAATCAAGTAATGAAGAAGTAATGTAGAAAGCTAAATTGCTTTCCGGAATCTTTTATTGCCACGTTTTCATTTCTTTAACAAATACTCAGTTTATTTTTATCATTTTGCCACATTTCTTACAATTACATATTGTTCAGCAGCTATAACCAACTAGCCCAGTCAAATATTCTGGGATTGCTTTTTATTCAGTTTCCTTTCTTCCCCCCTAGAACATAATTGGAATTGATAGAGTGTTTTCCATGAGCATTTTCTGTAATGAGGGCAATAATATACACTTCACTGATATTTCTTGAACTGTAAGAATTTTTGCATTTGTTTAGGAGGTACAAGTCACAGCAATAACAACTACATTTAAAAGAATGTAGGTATTTCTCTGTGTGAGAATGAGCATGCCATATCCAAATTCAGCCTAAACATCTCATTCATCAGTAGATGGTTTTGGATTTGCTGACAGTAATTTGGACTACTGATAAAAAGTGTGAGATTCACAGAATTAGGAAATGAAGACAGTTTATTTATTTCAAATGAAGGAAACTCAAGGTCTCTTTTTGTATTTGTCAGAGGTGATATCTTAATGGGTATCTCAAAAATTTTTTTTCTAGAATTAAGTCGTACTTAATGCTCAAAATTATGTCTACTAATGAAGGGGCTGGGATATACATGATAAAAAGAAAAAAGAGTAAAAAAGCAGTGCATGCTTTGTTTGAAATGAATATATCGAGTTCCTTTTGAGGGTAGGGGATGTAGAAGAGGAAAATGGGGATTTCAGAAAATTTATCTTCCCAATAATGTTTTATTTAAGCTAATATTAAAATCATTGGCACATCCAATTTACACATTCACATACGCACCTTGACGAACAAAAGCATCAAAGCCAGCATAGGACTTAAAGTATCACATTGCATGATCAAGAAAATGGACAGTCAAGAGAAAGGTCTCTCTGCTCTTTTTGTAAAGAGCCAGTGGTAGACAACGGTCTAAAGCACATTTGGCATTATCCACACGTGGTTTTAATTTCCCCTTAGTTTTCCTATGAGAGATTATTCTATGATATAACAAATTAAGAAGAGGCACGTACCTCCCTGGGGAAAAGCTCTTGCAGGATAGAATCTGACCTTGGAAATTATTTTTATCAGGGAGAAAAGAAAGAATGACGAAGAAATGTCTTGTACAGAAGGATAAGCTGCCAAAAGGAACATGACAAGAACAGAGACTCTGTGTGTCAAAATTTCTCATTCGAAACAATCTCTGAGAATGCTTTAAAAGACTTTCTGAACCTTATCTTCAACATATAAACTCTCAGTTTAATATGGAGTGTTTTAATCCTAAGGAGTCCATTTTCTTCACCTTAACAATTATGATGAATTGATTCTCTCTTTCTGTGTCTTAAGTATGTGTATATAGACATGTAGGTTTGATTAACTGTACATGTATGGATGTAAATGCTTTGTATACAATGCTAAAATGGCCATTTATTTTAGCTTATAAGTTGTTCGACAAATGAAGTAAAATGAGAAAAGATATTTAGCAACCGATTTTTTTTTTTTTTTGAGATAGAGTCTTGCTCTGTCACCCAGGCTGGAGTGCAGTGGCACGATCTCGGCTCACTGTAACCTCTGCCTCCCAGGTTCAAGCAATTCTCCGGCCTCAGCCTCCTGAGTAGCTGGGACTACAGGCACATGCCACCATGCCCGGCTAATTTTTTGTATTTTTAGTAGAGATGGGGTTTCACCATATTAGCCAGGATGGTCTCGATCTCCTGACCTCGTGATCTGCCCACCTTGGCCTCCCAAAGCACTGGGATTACAGGCGTGAGCCACCACACCCAGCTAGCAGACTGATTTTAAAAGTTCAGTCACTTTGGTTGACTTTTACTTCTTTATTTTTCTATATTATTTTAAAGTGTTTCAATTGTGAAACATCCCACTTAAAGTTCCATTAATTTAGTGCCCTATTTCCAGTGGAATTAACATATACCTACAATAAAAACAGCATTGTTCGATAGTTTGTGTTTTAATTTAACTCAAAAGAAATGAGCACTATCACTACTATGATGGTGCATAAGAATTTTCCCCACAAACATATACTTCACTGCCATCTCATGACCCATACTCATCACGGACAGATCTTACGCCATCCCAGAGAGAATTCACCATACCTGTGAAGTAAGGGCCCTGTTTTACTTCTTTGATCTATTAAATATCAAACTTCATAAAACCATGTGAGTGGGTTTCCTTCCAGACTAGATACAGCTAAAATCCAGGAAGGATTTAGATGCCGTTTTTTAAAAGTTTTTTTTTAAAGACATTTATTTGGATTAAATTTATCAGATATAAAACTGGTTTGATGGTCACTTAAATAAGTGGTAATAAAGCATGTTACTAGGACCAGTTCTGGATTCAAGAAATATATGTACTATATGCAAGCATCTATCCCTAGACACCCACCTAAAAGAAATACCTACTGTCTGCCAGAAGGCAGGAGGCTGAATCATATGGTCTCTCACCCTAACTTTCCACGATGTTTTATTCTATATTTTAAAAGGTATGGTATATTTTAGCAATTTGTTCCTTACAAATACACGACTAAAGGGTAGAAAAAAATGTGGACAATGTGAGCTTCAGGAGAAGATGGATTATGTAGCTACCAGCTATGTGTTTTCAGCACTGACAGCAAAATCCGCCTTATCCACCATCTTCTTTTTCTACTGTTTAATATCTGGAACAGTTAGAACAACATTGATTTAGCATTGCCATTTTTCTCACACCATATGAGAGAAATAGCACTAAGTCTCATTAGCTGATACAAATTCTGCTTCCCTGTATGACTTTGAGGATGATATTTAGGTTTTCAGAGTCTTGGGTTTGGGTTCTATAAAATAAATATTTTAGCACAATTGTTACCAGGTTTAAGATAATGCTTGTAAAGCACCTGACATGAGGCTTAGCACATTTTAGACTCTTAATACAAGTTAACTGCTCTTGTTATCAGTAATTTACACTTACCTGTGAAAGAATTTAAGCCACCTTGTGGGAAATATTTTTCATTGAAAAGAGGAAGAAAGTTTATTAGAAAAGATTCACTTGTGTTTCTAATGAAAGTTAGAGTTAGTCCTGAGCTCGCAGTCATTTGAAGTGATGAAAAGCATATTATTGACCGGGCACGGTGGCTCACACCTGTAATCCCAGCACTTTGGGAGGCCGAGGAAGGCAGATCATGAGGTCAAGAGATCGAGACCATCCTGGCCAGCATGGTGAAACTCCGTCTCTACTAAAAAATACAAAAATTAGCTGGGCGTGGTGGCATGTGCCTGTAGTCCCAGCTACTCGGGAGGCTGAGACAGGAGAATTTGCTTGAACCCAGGAGGCGGAGATTGCAGTGAGCCGAGATCGCGCTGCTGCACTCCAGCCTGGCGCCTGGCAACAGAGCAAGACTCTGTCTCAAAAAAAAAAAGAAAAGAAAAGCATATCATTTTGGAGTCAAACATCCCACCATACCTCTGGACAAGTTGTTTAACATAAACTTTAGCTGGTTCTTCTACAAAACAAAGACCATAACAGTTATCTCATTCTTTTGAGAATCAAATGCAATAATGTGTAGAAAGTGCTTACACAGTGTCTGGCTCATAGTAACTCAATAAATTGGGGCTATTCTTTCTTACCAAATGTTGAGGATAGAAGTGAAGACAAGTCCAAGGGAGAACAGCAAAGGCAGACTCTCCTTACTTCATATTTGTCTTTTTCTGTCCGATTAATACCAAGTTAGGTAAATTAGCCAAACAATACGTGAAGGTCAGTGCGCCCAGGAAACTTTCTGGATGTATACCAACACATAAACTCCATATACGGAAAGCGTACTGAAATCTCAACAGAATGAAGGCAGCGTAGTGACCCATGAGCTGACTGTGAGTCAGCAATGCAGTATCATTATTTCTTAACTGACAGTCCCTGGTGTACATTATCAGCCCTGCTCTACGTCTTCAAGATTAGTCATGTTCCTGCTGAAGTGCTTCTGTCTGGCTCAAGCCTCTACATTTTTCAAAAGGCTGGAGAAATTACACTAGCGCAGAGACTATCAAGTAAACTGATTAAAGTGAGAAGGATCAGAAATAATTGGAAAAGAGAAAATTGAGGGGTAACATCTGTCTGTGATATTACCATGAGACAGGAAAGCTACACATAAAAAGAATAAATAGGCCCACACGGCTACAGGATTTAAGTGCGATTTTAGGAAAAACTTGTACAATCAAAATTTCTCAGTGTCTCAATTTCATTCCACCCACCAGGATCATCAAACCTTTGCCTTTCTGTGGATGTGTTTCAGTCGACTTTTCTCTAAGTACCTAATTCCATGGATCAATCACCGTAAAAGATTTGTTATACGCCATGGGCATTTTATGGACTTGGCCAAGTTCTTCATAACACTGAAGTCACTACCAATCACCTTTCCTATAAAACTATACAATGGGCTAGGTACAGTGGCTCACACCTGTAATCCTAGCACTTTGGGAGGCTGAGGCGGGTGGATCACCTGAGGTCAGGAGCTCAAGACCAGCCTGGCCAACATAGTGAACCCCGTCTCTACTAAAAAAACAAAAATGAGCCGTGCATGGTGGCATAGGCCTGTGATCCCAGCTACTGGGGAGGCTGAGGCAGAATTGCTTGAACTCGAGAGGCAGAGGTTGTGGTGAGCAGAGATCGTGCCACTGCAGTCCAGGCTGGGTGACAAGAGCAGGAGTCCATCTCAAAAAACAAGCAAGCAAACAAACAAAGAAACCTCTACAATGACTATCTGTCATCCTCCTTGATGTAGAAGCCAAAATAGAATGGACTGAAGAATTCATCAAATACTCTACCTCTAAAGCCTCCACTTTCTTTCCCTATAAGCCCACCTCTTTCTGATTGACCCATCCTCCCCTCCAGGCTTGCTTCATTGTATCCACCTTTGATTATACCCTCTACCTATTTTTGAAACTTCCTACATCATAAACTAGCTCATCATCACTATAACTTTTATTGAAATACCATTTTCAAAACAACTCTTCTTTCCTCTGCTTGCATATATTTTTGCTTATCACACGATTGTTTTTCCAGCTCCATTGTTGTATTATCCAGTGGTGAAAGGTATTTCGATACCTCATAGATTGAGTGTGACTGAATAGAGTAAGTTTCCTGCCAGAGAATTTGGCTGATTTGAGTGTGGCGTTTTGATGTAATTATTTTGCTTTCATTCTTGGAAATGGAATCCACCAAAAGTTAATCTAAGCAAATTGACTAATGAGGATTAAATGGAACAAATGGTTCAAATATTCACAGAGTACCGATTTTGTTTTAAATAAGCTTTTCCGTTTCCAGACCAAACGGTGATGGTGATTGATGTCTAGCAGGGAGGTTATAAGGTTTTCTCCCTCTTTTATTTTCCTGGTACATCTTCTGGCAGAGATGCAAATGTCCAAGGAATGGTCAAGAACACAGCTCAAAAGGTAAAAGAGGTAGAGGACACAAATTAACTCATTACCCTTTGATGAGTAAGGAATTCCAAGATGCTATGCAAACTATGAGCCAAGAAACTCTGAAATCAGAGCAGCAGGCTTTGTACAATTACGGCACTTAACGAGATAAAAGTCTTTTGAAGTAAAAATTAGGAAAACAAGTTTTCTTTATTCTGTGCTTATTAAAATATAATTCATACGCATTTCTAGCCTCAACACTTAGCATCAACCACGTCAAAGTGTAAGCACTTAATAAGTGGTTGTAGAATCGTTAGTTCATTTCAGAGACTAAGGAGAAATGGATCCATAAAATGGTCCGCCTCAATCCTCTTGTTTTTACAATCAACTTTTCCTATGTTATCATTCCATAGCCACAGGAAATTTGGCCACCTTTAGTAGGCAGTCACTTCAATTCCTAAACTAGGGATGTTTAAAAATAGGATATGTCCCCTTGTTCTGGCCCCCACAGAAATCCCCCTCCTAATATGTCCCTTTATTGACAAAGTCTGTATCATGTAAAGCCCCATACAATTCAAGTAATAATTCTCCAAGTGATGATGAAAACCTTCAGAAACTCTGACCTTTTTGTTGTTATTGTTGCTTGTAGTATATCCAACAGATGTTTCAGAAGCTCCAGAAGTCAACTCAAAGATTTACTCCAGAATGTAGATTTGCAAACATCAGAAGCAGAAACATGGGATTGTCCTTGGATTCCCTTCCCACAGTGCAGTTTAAACCATCAAATCTAACATCACTACAAGCCTTCTTAAATCCCTGGCCTGCCACTCACTAGCTCAATGATCTTGGTGTGGTTATAAAGTTTAACTGATTCCCAGTTCTCTCATCCATACATACGTGTATGGAATATGTGCTAGGCTACTTATTTAAAAAAAATAAAAATAATGCAAATTAAGATCTTTGGCACTATGCCTGACATGAATTAACATTAGTTGTTATTCTTTCTTCCTTTTTCTCATTTTGTTTTCCCTGATGTGATATTACAGAACAGGGCCCTGAAGCCAGAATTGGGAAATCTGAATCCTTCATCTGAGTTCTAGGCAAGCTTTCTGTCATCTCTATCTTCCTATTTTTCTATTATCCTTTTCCATGTATAAACAAACAGACAAAACTTTAAAAAAGTAGGACTTAATAAACTGTGAAGGCCAAATAATATGCTACATCAGCTCCAGCCTGCCATGCATCCAAAACCTGCACTATCCACATTGCTGCCGTTCCATCACCACATGAAATTTGGCCAGTAAGACTAAGGAACTGAGTTTTTAATTTTATTTAATTTTAATACATTGAAACAGATTTTAAAAACTGATTATTGATTCAGTTATTGAGAAACCGTTTCTTTCTGTTTTTAATGTTGCTACCAGAAAAGTTCAAATTACCCACATGACTCTCATCGACTCTGTGTTGGAGAGTGCTGTCCAGCAAATACATACCTTCATTCAAATGCCTTCCCTGTGCCACGTGCCTGCTTTCCCTCTGAACTGAGAATAATGACATAGAAATACTACAGTTCTTTGGGCTTCGTGGTAGAATTATATATTGTAATAATCAATGAATGAAGAGCAGCAAGCTATTGTAAAAGAGAGGAGATGCCCAATACTAGTGAGCTAGGGAAAAAAGAAGACAGGGAAAGAGGAGAGGAGTCTAAATTAAAAGTGCACGGAATGTTCTCACTTTATGTGGGAGCTAAACATTAAAACACTTGAACTAATGGAGATAGAGAGTAGAATGATTGTTACCAGAGGCTGGGAAGGGTACTGGGGAGGGAAGGAAAAGGTAGAGACAGTTAATGGGTTCAAAAACATAGATAGAATAAATAAGATCTAGTATTTGATAGCACAGCAGGGTGACTATAGTCAACAATTACGTACTGCATCTTTTTAAAAAATTAAAAGAGTGGAACACTGGAATGTTCCTAACACAAAGAAACAATAAATGCTTTTATCTTGATATGATTATTACACATTATATGCCTGTATCAAAATATCACATGTATATGCCATACATATACACCTATTATGTACTCATAATTAAAAATTAATTTTTTTTAAAAAAGCAAGTACATGACAAGTAATTTATCAATGCTCCGATATTTATCCCAAGTATCCCGGACTGAACCCTCTCAGTGCTAATCATAGCATAACGTTTATGTTCTATATACAGAGGTGCTGAAGAGAAGGGTCTTTGCATGGTTCATCTTGAATCATTTTCATCATACCCTAGCATAGTACTAGTCACATAATAGATGTTTAATAAATACTTGTTGAACTATCAGTTTTATCCCTGCAATCAGAAAGCAGTCTGACCTTAACCTCTCACGGAAATATCAATGTTAGCTTTAACGAACATTATATGTCTGAGATTTTTGAGGCAGCTTTAAAAAAACAAAACTATGTATTTAAGTTATTAGTGCAATTTGTGCCAAAACAATATTGATTCAAGATGGTTTAATAAAACTCTTTTGTGGTGAGACGGCAAATACAAAGAAAGAAATAACACTTGTCCAATTTAATGACTCAGCAGATAAATATGTTTGGGGTAAGAAATAAAAAACAAAACATCAGCATCCTTCGAAGCCAGCTGGACCAAGTAGAAATGTTGGACTTTTCCCTACTGTCCATTTTTCTGCTCTCAGTCTGCAGTGGTGTCACTGCCAGATGCCAAGAAATGAAACTGAGAAATCAATCATTCTGTTCTACAGAACTCATAATTCTCTACCACCCAGTTCAACTGCAGTCACATGAAGGAACCCACAAACTAAACACCACCACCCAAAATGTGATATGCTAATCATTTCCTTTTTATACTATAACTATTCAGCTAATAGAAACCAAGAGAGAATCTGACAAATAAAGACTGCTTGGACTTTATTTATAATAAAACATCTAGTATTGAAGGTCAATGAAAATCGCAATCTCTTCTAGGCACCATGACATACATAAGTGCTGGGTTTGGGGATTTTCGAATGGTAAGTAGGGACACTCATATTCAGCTGTGAAGGGAAAGGGTCTCTACTCATTAACCTAAGCAAGTTGCATTATCAATAGCTAAAGAACTCCTACTCAGCACCTGCAGATTTATGACCTTTAGGAAGCAAAGATAAATCTTTAAAACCACATTATTCTAATGACATGTTCAACTTGCATTATAAACATATGTAAAAGTGATATATTTTTGAGAGCTCTCTTTGCATTTATTTTCTGTTTCATTTTTACCTAATTGATTCATTGAAAAATGGTATTATTATTATATACTTGCAAAGAGACTGCCTAATTATTAATTTTTCTTTTATTTGGTTCAATGTAAGTTTATTGCCTTTTATTTCCTACATTAGTGACTGATTTCATACTCCCTTTCATCCTTGCATGATCGACTCCTCTCTTATGAAAAGCAAAACATGAAATTACTTGCCTTCGAGTTATGAATGAGATAACTAATTCTCCAGCACATGGGAAGCATCCCACACTCGGAACTGAATGAAGAAAACACAAACTTACAGAAAGAGGTGTAAGTCATGTAATAACATTTTTGTATCACTCTCATGAAGGGTGAACGCAAGGTTTCCATGACTGCTGCCCCTCGGGGCCTAATCACCAGACTTCCCATGGGGTCATGAGAACCAATGAAAGCAATCAAGGACAAAAAAAGGAGGATATTTTAAGGTATGTCATAATTGTATCTAGAATTATAGGAGACAGGAAAAAGAAGAACTGGGGAGAAATGGAGTGAATTGAAGCAACAAATGAAAGACTGTTGAAGGAAAATGAAAAGAAATGAGAAGAGGAAGGAAGAACGATAGCCATACAGATATGGCCACAGCACGAACACAGAGACATCCACCACCAGGCTCATACACACCGATTGCTGACACTCTTCTCCAGCACTGTACCCCAAGCACCCATTATTCTCTGTATCTACTAAAGAGGAAGTGTCAAAATGATAGATGCTAGCTTACCATATCACATAGCTTACCATGTCCCTATAGCCATGAAGCCCATTATCAACAGAGATAAACCTGGGCCAGGATACATTTCTTATCACAATATGGGCAAGGAAGAGTTCAAAATGGTGTTAGATTTAACAGGATTCTATTGTTGCAAGCTCCCTAAAGCAATTGAAAAGCACAAATGTATTCTATGCAGGAGCTGGAATGAAAATATCATTCTTCCAATCTGTTTGGATTGGTGCTACACCAAGTACTGCTTTGAAATAAAATAAAATGATAATTTTTAAAGGACTAATTTGTCTTCAGAGTTCTCTTTTCCATCAGCTGGTCTTCTGCCCCACCATGGAGCATAACGCTAATTATAGCTATCCAGCTAAAAGGAGAAGGATGAGGAAGAATACGTGGAGACATTTTAATGTTGAGATCAATGGAACTGGTATAAAGCTTCTGACAGATATTTCAATCTAAATGAGCCACACTGCTCTGGGAAATACTTAAAAAGACAATTCTAAATGGTCACTCACCATTTCTATCTATCATATATCTCTGAAAATACTCTCTGTGTGTTTTTATCTATTACTCAAATCTAAGCTCTGCTCTACCAGGACTCTTTAAATGGAAATGTTCTTTTGCATCTTTCTGAAATAATAGCATATGCCATTCAACCCGGTAATCTGGTCGGAGTAAAGTTAACGTTCCTGCTGGAACTGTGTTAAGCTGCTGGCAATAAAGCCCAGTTTGGCCACAGCCACAGGACTGATGAACTCGGCATTGCTTGTATCCTTGTAGTGGTGTCTGGATCTGATTTCTTGGCATCCGTGTCACATAATCTTCCTTTTGTTTTATAATTACGTAAAGATTATTTCTAAGAATCATGCTCCTATGAAATATAGGTTCCAATTTCTGGTTGGGTCCTGTTTGAAGGCCAGTTATGTAGCAAACTGATGTTCACATTGTCTATGTCTAATCAGTGTTTTTCCTGTAGAATTTAATATTTAGGTTAATATATATTTATTTTCCCAATGAATATATATTTAATTGAACAATTAAACTGACAATTTTATTTGTTTATTGAGATCAACCAGTACTGTTCCAAATAGGCTAAACCAGAGGAGAGATGAATGACCCTCAACATAATTACGTAGCCAAAATAATAGATATTTTGTTTTCTGTACTTCTTCAAAAGTAGAATAGTGTAAAACGTACACTGCTGGCCTTGAAAGTCTTACATTTGTAAAAGCACTGAAAGTAAATTGACAAGAATGTAAGGTCTTGGACTGCAGCCACGCTGCCTAGTGTAGTTAGACCCGCCATTCCATTCTCCTGGATTCTTCATGTCTACAATCCAAGTAAAAACACATTGTTCCCTTATATCTGGTCATTGCTCTCAACATCATCAATCAATATCATACATTTTATTGTGTGAAACATTTCATGTATGGGTCATTCCTTTTTCATCCAATTTAGAATTGTCTTTGCTACCTGAAACCCAGGCTACAGTGCCGTGGCGCGATTTCGGCTCACTGCAACTTCTGCCACCTGGGTTCAAGGGATTCTCCTACCTCAATTTCCCGAGTAGCTGGAATTACAGGCATGCATCACTACACTCGGCTAATTTTTGTATTTTAGTAGAGATGGGGTTTCGCCATGTTAGCCAGGCTGGTCTCCAACTCCTGACCTCAAGTGAACTGCCCACCTTGTCTTCCCAAAGTGCTGGGATTACAGGAGTGAGCCACCACGCCCAGTCGATAAACTTCTTTTTTATCAATTGTTTGGTGGGGGGCAGAAGAGGGGAGAAAGCATTCTATTTGTAACAAGCAATGTAGTCAACTGGACTCAGCATTAACTCATTCTGATAAAACTTAGGGGGCTGGAAGTGAAAAGTTGGAAGAAAAGAAAAATGGGTTGAGGATAGCTTACTGATACCCCAGTAAATCAGGTCTAACAATCACAGTTTATTATATACATGTATGCATTATGGTTTATCTCAGAGGTGAAGAGAGTAAATGACTCCTTTCCCAGAATGTTGTTAACACTTTCAGCCCCAATGATTTCATTTAACATATTACTTCTTCAAAGTAATATCTCTGTAATTGAATTACTCTTCGGAAAAAAACTACCCTGCCTTCACAGTATGATCTCAGCTATCAGCTTTAATCACATATATACAGGTGATTCCTCTTCCTCATTCATATTTAAATGACTAGAGTTTGCATGATATTCTTTTCTATATTCTACAATAGTCTAAATACATGTGAAAATCACTACCGTTTATTGAGCAACTACTATTGCACAGATTTTTCACATATTATCTTAATCTCCATAACAAGTTTGCCTCCATTTCATAAATGAGGGCACTGAGATTAAAAAGATTAGGTAAATTTGCTAAGGTCACACTAATTGCTAAGCGCATAGCCTATTTAATGTTTTCCCACCCTTTTAATCTCTTGGCTCCTACGGTTACCTAAGAAAAATAATTTAGCCATACTCAGATTGTTTCTTCAAAATCCATGTGATCTTTTTCAAAGAATACATAAATAAAAACTCCATAAGCTAGTTTACCTCCAAAGTTTGATCAGCCATGTTTTAAGGCACAAGTTATTGCTGAGCACCCATCTTTCAGCATAACCTGCAAAAAGTCAGTCTGAGGGCCAAGGTTACACTTTCACCTCTTTAACATTCGCACCCAGTAGATGCTTAATAAATGTGTATAGAATGAATAGATACTGGAATAACTTTCCATGATAAGAAAAAGAGCAATGCTCTGTAAATGTTACAGATGTTTGCTCCGATAAAGAATAACTCCCATGAAATTAATCTAGTAGGACAAAATAGAAAACCTACATTAGATGTAGAAATCTAGACCTCAACAGGAAGCCAGCCCATACACTGTACTATGATGCTAATTATTAGAGCAAATGACTACTCTAAAATGCATTGCATCTACTTTCCCACAATCTGTACCCAGCAGAAAATAGCTCTGTAGGGAATCACCCTTGCAAGCCAGTTGCTTAAAAACTGGCAAGAACAGTCACCCCTACCCTTACTCTGAAGGTGACTTCCACAGAGCAGAAAAATGGGAAAATACTTAATTTATTTATAAAGCAATCAGAATGTAATGAGAACAGATATTCATTGAAAGAATTGTCTTTGCTACCTGAAACCAAAATACTTGGTAGGTGGAAACAGGCATTTGCCATATTCGATTATGAAAACTAATACAAATGTTATCCCATTGAGGCTACATGATTATGAAAAGAATTATACTGCAAACATATGTAGTTATGTAACTTGAGGCCACAAATCAAGATGGTATATTAAATATACATGAATGTATTACGGGAATTGTAACCATAGCCTCTTCCCATCCTCCCATTAACTTCCTGCATCAAAATGAACATTTTTCCCTTTGCCCTAGTTGATGAAATTAACAACATATTTTTTTCTCTTTTAAGTCACATCTTTAAGGATATGAGGGTAAGGCAGAGGGTCAGGAGAGTGAGTAGTGGTTGGCCTTTCAAGGATGTGATGTTCAAACAGTTCAGCAAGGAGAATAAGGGGAGGGCTTTGGGAGGAGGCTAATTAAAATAACCTTCGCAAAAAACAATTTGACACTAAACATGTTCCCCAAGTACCACCACTTCTTTTAGGACGTTTTCTTTTGACAGCCTCTGGCTCTGTGCTCTCAGCCTAACTTGAATGTTCAGGGACAACATTTCCCATTATTTTGGGTTTAGTTTAATCTGAAGGAAATACCAAGGCTTTGCCTGCAGGAGTTAAAAAGACTAGGACTCATCTCCCAAGAGCCTGTGCTCCTTTTATGAAAATAACTGATGTGCTGTGTGTAGTAGATGCCGGAAGAACGATGAAAAAGTCCCCTGTGTATCTGAGACCTGAGCAAACACTTCAAAACCCAGGTGCAAACTAACTTTAAAGCCCACTGCTTGATGTTACTAACCTCCAGCCCTTCCTAGTGTGGCAGCTAAGTTCCCAGGCCAACGGAGCAAGAGAAGGAGCAAGGAACAGACGAAAGGGGAAGAAATTCCACCAAAACCACATGCACATAAACAACCCAAACAGGAAAATCCTAAAGCACAGAAGTTAAAAACATAAAGTGTCAATTCTATGAGCGGCATTCATATCTATAGTGACGTATTGGGGTGAAATGCTCATTGTTATTCTTCTGAATCCTTCTAATGGCTCATTAAAAAAAAATACATATATATATACATACGTATATATATAAGCAAATAAACTGGTGATATATATATGTGTGTGTGTGTGTATATATATATATATATATATATATATATATATATCACCAGTTTATTTGCTTTTTCTTCGATCCTGGAAACAAAAGAAGACCAGTTCTCAGGAATATCAAGCTGAGAAAATTGGACCTCATCTAATGGCCTTGGGGAAGAGTGCTTTGAAGAATCTCAACAGTCTTCTTGCATGCCCTTCTTGAAGAAGCCCTTAAGTGGGTCACCTGGAAGTCAACAGTAAGTACCCAAAGGAGTGTGTGTTTTCCCAGCACGTGAAACTTTCAGTGCTTAAATTGGGACGGTCTCAGGAAAGCTTAAATGATGGGCCATGCTGAGACTGACCAAACCAAACCCCAATCAAATGGCATTAGTCGTAACCATGTTGGTTTGCTTTGCTTCATTAAAGGAATAGAAGCTAACATTTTTCTTTAAAAAAAAAGTTTATAATAAATTATGAATACTGTGAAAATAGACTTACTCATATTTTAATTCATTACTTTTGCTTGGTCATTTGTTACACAGAAGAGAAAATAATGATGGAGGGTATAGATCACAAGGTTTTTTGTTTAAATGTCTCGTATGTTATTTAGTACAAATATTCATAATATCCCATTCATAGTGTTCCCCAAAAGTCACAAACTCTATTAGAATCAACCATATTAAACGTCACAGCAACAGGTGATTAGGGATTAACACATTTTATATCTTTCAACACATTCATTTATGAAACTGAACATATCAGGCTGAGTGCAGTGGCTCATGCCTCTAATCCCAGCACTTTGGGAGGACGAAGTGGGTAGATCACTTGAGGTTAGGAGTTCGAGATCAGCCTGGACAACTCGGTGAAACTCTGCCTCTACTAAAAATACAAAAATTAGTAGGAGTGCATGGCACATGCTTGTAGTCCCAGCTACTCCAGAAGCTGAGGCAGGAGAATCACTTGAACCCTGGGAGGCAGAGGTTGCAGTGATCCAAGATCTCATCATTGGACTTCAGCCTGGGTGACACAGCCAGACTCCATTTCAAAAAAAAAAAGTAAATGGAACATATCCGCAGGAGCTTTATATAAATGGGGAGGTGGGGGTCGGGGGGTGGAGGCAGAATAGACTACCACAATAGGCACTCTATAATCCAACATCCAGAAACTGCTTTATGCATAAGACACATAGTAAGAGAGACGCTAGTAAATTTGTTCCTATTAATAGTGTTTTACTTTCTGCAATGATCTTTAAATGTGGTGAGACTATAGACGAATTTTAAACACAAACGCTCTTTTGAACACGATTTCAGAAGCACAAGAATGCAGCGTGAAGATATGAACCAGGAGCTGGGGGAAAAGTTGCACATTCCAGGAAAAGCAAGAGTTTAAGGACAACACAGCAGGCAGCACTAAAAACCGGGAACAACTGGGCTCCGGGAGTTCCCATAATCCCATAACAAAGAACCACACCTGCATAAATAACACACCCCCACACACACTCCAAACAAAAGACAGCAAGAGAAACTAAGTGTGAAGGCGATCTTTTTCTTGAAACAGTAGGAGGCAGCAAACAAGGCTAGTTTTAATCAGGCCACCTGGTTTTAGATTAGGATAATTTAACAAAAGGAATAGATTTCACCTAATTCAATCTTTTAAAGGACACTCTTCTCTATTGTTAGACTACTTTGCTATGGAAAAAAATACAAAAAGAAATAGGGTTGTTTAATAGGAAGAAAAATATCAGCAGAACACTTCACAAATAATATTCTAATCATTCTTGAATTTCATTTTTCCCTATTCTAATCGGGACTTCATATTATTTAACACATATAAATTATATATAAAGGAAAATACTTTTATTGCCATTACAATCTTTGATCTCAGGGGTTTCTTTACTCAGGTATGTGTGGGAGATCTTACTCAGCTGCTGTGTAAGATTCTAACTAGTCAAGAGATGAAATAGAAAAGATATGTTTGGGGTTATGAGATAGGATCAGCTGATTCTTGACTGAACAGAACATAAAGGAGTACTTAATAAAGAAGTATGAAAGGGTAGAAGATATCAGAGAATTTAAAAGTAAAATAATAATATCATAAATAGAAGCCAAGAAAATCATTACCATCTATTGTTCATTTCATCTTTGGCACTATGGTAAAAAACTTTCAATAAAACCCATAAGAATAAAACGAACCACAATAGATAATTATTGCGTGCTAGAGTGACCAAACGTCATCCCAAATGACCAGACTGAGGGGTCTCACAAAACGGAGATCTCTCAGTGCTAAGACTTCGAGAGTTGCTTGGGGTTGCTGCAAGGGTAAAGTAGGTTAATAAACATAAAATGTGTGGCACTGTGCCTGGCATGGGAAGGCCCTTGCTTGTTCCAGTTTGCCTGAGACAGTCCTAGATTTAGCACTGCAAGTCTCACATTCCAAGAAACTCAGTTTCTATGGGTATAAATTCATCTAAAGTTCACACAAACCTGGGAGATAGAAATATGTACTATGACTACCCCATATTAGAGATGACATCGAAAAAGTCCCAGATATTTTAAATAACTGCTCATGGTTGCACAGGTGAGCATGTGGCTGGGTAGAGACTGGAGTTAAACAGCCTGTCTCGCAACTGCCTGTATACTTAGCATTGTATTGCCTCCCCGTTAATGCTGGGAACATTTTTCAGTGTGGAGAGAAAGAAATCCAGAGTGGGGAGGAGGCTCCACACTTCTGGCTAACATACAGTGTCTTTGTTACCATTAAATGGTGGATGAATAACAAGAGAGAATATCAGTAAATTCTTAGGAGCTCAGTTGTGAAAACTGAAGGAGATGTAGCATGTTGAGAGCATCAGTGCCACTAGAAGTCAAGGAACAATTTTGAGCTTTATAATCCCCTGCTCCTGAGTTTACTTCGTGTCTGCTCTAACTGGGGTTATAACTAGGATCATAACTAGGCATAGGATAGCAGGGCATGCAGTGGAAAAGAAGTCAATTGGGGGAGTTGGGACATGTGAAAGAAGGAAGAGTTGGAAGGAAAGGAAGAGAAGAACAGGGGAGGGGAAGAGAGAGGAGGGAAGAGGAGGAGGGGGAGGAGAGGGAAGGGGACGGGAGGGGAGGGGAGGGGAGAGGAGGACAGTCAAGTCCAGGAATAGGAGGAGTAGCAGCATTTTATCTACCAATATGGCACAGCGGATTGATTCCTTATCATTAACTATTGATGACTTATTCATAATCAGTACCAAGACCAAACAAATCTAGATTAATATATTCCTTTTCACCAATAACCAAATCTTGTCACCCTCCTTTGACAAATAATCTGATTTAAATTTTTCAGTAACATTCTTAAAAACCATCCAAAAAACTATGCTTCTATGCTAACTGACTTGACTCTGCAAGTCTAATTATCATAAACCAACAACAATCATCCATACCTTGGACAGCATCTATACTTGGGAAGCAAAAGCCAAATATCACCATTCATCTCTCACAATCCTCGTGTGTTAGCATTTACGACAGTGTTATATACAGCTCAGGCACTTAGCAAAATGTTCTTTGGAGACACAACACAATTTGTTTTGTTACATTATTTCTAAACCAGTAAGTAAGGGCATTTTGGAGTGGTTCGAAAACGTAAAGGAACTGGTGTTAAATTATAGACATCCTTCTGGTATTTTAACAACCCAAGTTTACTCTTTTCCCTTTTCCACATATATTTTTAAATAATAATAAGAATGATACAGTGAGAATGGCTACCATTCCTTGAATACCTTCCGTGTAACAAGCACTGGGAGAAATTTACAAATGACAGGCACATCTGAGTGCACATGCGTGCGGGCATATGCAACGTGACTGGAACAGGAGGCACTATTGCACAACAGGTTGGATAAAAGATCAGAAAGAATCTTTGCTGTGGCCAGGTAACTCCTCAGGTTTCATGGACTAAAAATTCATGAACACAATCACCTAATATTTAAAATGTGTTTATTTTGGGGGGATACATTTGTAGTGTTTTGGAAAAATAACATTTTTACAGACACCAGTTGTCTAACTCTTTTTATTTACTGAATGTTTAGTACCACTGATACTATATTTTTAAAACACAGTGTTTACTAGTGTATTTTAGGCTTTGGAAATGCTCCATTTTATAGTTTATTTGAAGAAACCTCATCACAAGTCATTTCATGCAAAGGGACTTCTTCTATTATTTATGTTGCATTTCATTAAGGTTTTACTTCCATCTTCTAAATTTCCTCCTGAGATTAAACATTTGACTTTTATGAAGCCACTAAAAGAAGAAGAAGAATGTGTCACTTTCACTTAGGCTCAGACAACATTATAATCTTGCAATTTAATCATCCTGAGTGTTGACAAAAGATGTCGTAGATGTTATAGAAACCCACCCTACTGAAAGTTAGCAAACTGAAAAGTCTTTTAAAACATGTCAGCTTTGCCCATTGCCTTATCCGAGTTGATGATCAGATTTACTTCCTAATTATAAATGTGTGCTCCTCATACATGAGTAATGGAGGATTCTGAAAGGTAAGGGAATCCAATAAAGGTCACTCTGAACAACAGTAATACAATTGACTAAAGACCCCAGATCATAGGATAAAATGGTGGGCAAAGAGTTGCCCATGATGCCCAAGTGTCAATCACAAGAACTTCTAAGCTTTAAATGAGAAAATGTATGTAAAGCACCCAGTAATATATCAGGCATATAGTAGTTGCCCAGTAATCAGTGTCTTTCATTATTATACTTATTAGTGATAGCAATAGTTCACGGCCTGTTGGGTGGAACACTGAGCCTCATGTCCTAAAATGAGTTAAAATATTGCACCTCATTTTTTTTTGTTTTTATTTATGAGACATGATGCAACTTATTTAAAAACCTTGATTCCTGAATTTCAAAAGCAAAAGCAAACAAAGTTTACTGTACAAGACTGCTGTGAAGATAGGAAAGGCAGGGCAACAGAAATGAAGGGGAAGAAGGAAGGTGAGAGGAAGCTCGGCACATATCTTCCCCTTAATAGATATCACCAAATGCTCATTAAAAAGAAAAAGAAATAGAATTTTCCATATTCAGAGCATGTATTTTAGTGGAATGAAGCAGAAATATATAATTTGAGGCTTTCCAATTATTCTAAGAATTATTCTTCCTATATCAAGAGTTGATCAAAAGTGCTTAACCTGCTAGGAATGCTCTTCCAAGAAAAAAAAAAATTCTACCAAATGAATTTTCAGAAAGTGAGATTGTTAGAATATATTACTCAAATTAAATTAGTATTGAAATATTTGTTTGATTCCATATTGCAATAACACAGAGGAAAAATAGCTACTTTTACTTAATACTTACCAAAAAAATAACAGTTAAATGTTTTACATGCATCCTTTTAATTAATCTTTACAACAATCCTTTTAAAGTATGTCATGCTATCCCCACTTTACAGTAACAAAACCAAGTTTAATATGTGATAATGTTGGAAGCTGAATAAATATTTTGATCTCAGAGGAAGTATACAGGTTATATACACAGACTCTGGAATCAAATTGTCTGAATCCAAATTTTGAGCTTCTGAACTAGGATAAATTGTTAACTGCAGTCTCATCCTTAGTTACTTCATTTGTAAAATGGAAAAAGGAGCAGGGTCCACTTCAAAGGATTGTTTTTAAATTTAAATCTGTGCAGAACACTTAAGAGTTCATGCATCGAAGTCAGCATCAGACATATCTTAGCTGTTATTATTGGTCTAGCTCTGCATTCTTGGCTTCTAATGTCAATTTATTTTTATTATGTTTTAAACTTTCTTTCCAGAAGAGAAACATTCTTTGGCCATTGTATAACCAAGTAAAGGGAATAGAATTCTTTTAACAACATGAGCTTCTCAAATCCTAATGATGCCTCCACATACTATATAATGCTTCCACACATATTATCTCAATGGATCCTGATTCTGCTGACAGCTACGTAACTATGAAACCAGTAAGGCCTTAGTTCTGGAACCTTAGGCTCCAGATTCTCTAAGCTTTCTTAACAGAAGATGATCCTGGGGTTTATTCCTCGGTTCTGTCTAATACAACACAAAATAACTGGATGAAAGAACATAACATTTAGTCACATATCCAGATGTTTCAGTCAGTGTGAGGCCAAACATCTGGATGATTAGCCAGATGCATTTTTTTTTCACGCTGACATTGGGCAAGGTGTCAAATATGATTGATGTGAAACAGAAGAAAGGAAAGCATACAGAAGGAACTGTTAACAAGAGAAATGCTTTGCTAAATAAAAGATGGCATGGACTTTGCTATCATCACCTGCTCCAGAAATTTATTTGCAACCAACATCAATAGCCCTACTGGGGAATACAATCTTGCTTAACTTGTTCTACCATTTTGACACATCTAACTCAGAAATGTAATTTAAAATAAAGATTCATGGAGCTAATATCCTTCTTGCTTCAGACTATTTAAGCGTCCTATTGTTCTCACAGCTTGGAGCGGGGGTGAAAGTCTGTATGCCTAAATGAACACATGGATGATATACTGCTTGATATAAATACTGCCCAGCTTTTAGTGAGATACCAATGCCTCTAGAATACAAAGTAAAAAGATGCACTCCATGTGAAATGCCTTATGATTAAAAGAAGCAGTCATGATGGGTGTTTTTACTATAACCTTAGATCAGCTGTGATTTCTGCAGGGAGATGATAATAGAACTGACCACAGGAACAGTTATCATGTTATTAAAGCGATAGCTAGTGAGCCCTTGCTCTGTTCCCAGGCATTTTACTGTTTGTGTATATAATATTAACTCTGTGAGGTAGGTACTCTTAATATCCTCCTTTTGTAGATTAGGAAACCGAGGCTGATAGCTATTAAGTGACTTGCTCATTGTCATATCTGCCATGACTGTGTATTTCCAATTGGCAGCTTATAAAAAGGTTCAATAAAGGGCCAAGTATACACATAGGTTGAAAAGAAGTTGCATTTATTGTAAAAGAATCATAGAATTTTAAATCTGGAAGAGATCTTTAGAGAGTAGTTAATAGAACCCTGGCATTTATAGGTGATAAAACTAAGACTCATGAAGTCATGATTTGTCCAAGATTATACATTCTACCAGAAAAAAAGAGAAATTCCCACCATGAGTATCATTTCTTTCTGCCAGCACATTATTTCATAAACATCCAGTTAAATGCAAATGTCTTTTCTAGAAAGGAAGAGATTTATTATAACCCTTTGCCACATTATCAGAGATTAGTTGGTCAGACAGACCAGGCAAGAAGGATTTGATGGAGAAATCTCACACTTTGGAGGGTACTAAGGGAGGCAGCAGAGACCGTTAGCTGAAAATATCAGCTCTTCTGCCATTTCTGGGTTGGAGTCCTGCCTCTAGCATATACTGCTATGTAACTCTGGAGAAGTCATTTAACTCCTTTAAGCCTCAGTTTCTTCTTCTGTACATTGAGGATAATAATAGCATTAATGTCAAAGAGTTGATATGACCATAATATTTATAAAAAGTTTTGTGTAGCATGTGTTGTCTTATAAGTACTTAACACTCAACCTCATAATTGCTCCTGGAAAGGAAGGCCTGGAAGGAGTTCTGGGTTACAGTAGGACTACATAAAAGTCCTGAAATGGATTGGAGGATTATGGATTCATAGAAAGATGCCACTGACCTAATCACGTAACTCAGGGCTGACCCTGATTGTAAACTCTAACACCTTACTCCTTATCAATACTTCATCAGCTTACTATCCATAGGAATCAAGAATATGAGTTTTTGATTGTCATCACTAAAAAACCCATGAAAACAACACCCACCCTGTCCTCCGGTGCGAGCCAAAGACTGATTTGTTCCATGCCACATGCACTCTTGAACAGAGGGATGCAGAAGAGAGAGTTTATGGACTTCAATATAAAATAATAAACCTGGTAAATCACCTTTGGTCCACGTATAAGCTAGACCAGAGTAAAACTCTATGATTCATTCACATTGTCATTTTATAATTCCAGCATCAGAGTCCCACAGTAGAGTAGACACTACATGACTCAATTCTCTACATATTTTAGTTCCTCACCCTTGCCTGACTTAACATTCAGAACCAGGCTTAACAAGATCTCTGCCTTGTTCTTATCACTACAGTGAACATAGGATTCCTTTATTAAAGATCTATATGGAAATCAATTCTCCCAGTCAGAGTATACTTGAATGTTTGATTATAAAATGCTTTGATATTACTCTGCAGACCCTGAATTTCTTTGGATTCCACATTCTGACATTCAATGAGACTAGTTAATGCAACTCTTATAGATTTTAGTATTCTTGTGTTTGGGGAAGCTTTCATATAATATGTTTAATTTTAATATGAAATGGGCTGCATTAGTTTGGTAGAGATGCGGTAACAAACTACCACAGATTCTATGGCTTAAACAACAGAAATTTATTGGCACCTAGTTCTAGAGGCCAGAAGTTCAAACCCAAGATGCTGGCAAAATTGGTTCCCTCTAAGGGCCATCTTAGGCCTCCCTCCTTGGCTTGTCGATGGCATCTTCTCCCGGTGTCTCTTTGCATCGTCTTCTTTCTATGTATGTCTACATCAAGATTTCCTCTTATAAGGACACTGGTCCTATTGGATTAGGGCCCACACTGAAGACCTCATGTTAACTTGATTACCTCTGTTAAGAATCTGTTTCCAAATAAGGTCACATTTTGAGTTACTAGAGGTTAAGACTTCAACATATTATATATAATTGTGTGTGTGTATATGTATGTGTGTGTATTTTTTTTCCCCCAGGGATGATGGAGGCAAGATACACAATTCAACCCATAACATGGGCTTTCAGAATAAGAAACAGAGGTATTCGCAGTCCTTTCTTTTTACTTTTCTTTCTCTACTTTTTCTCTCCTAATGTCTAGTTTGTTTTCTGGAAACAGGTTCATTTCCTGCTGCTTTCTGCTTCCACAGGCATTCCCCTGTATGGTGGCCACTAAAATTCTATCAATAATTACATTTTTTTTTTAAGATTCTGGAGACCTTACTTATTATACTTTGCAAAACTTGAATTTTTTTTAGCATGTCCAGTTGGACACAGAAGCCTCTAGCTTGCTGGAGAACTTGTAGCATAGGAATTGAAATCTGGCACAAACTAACTGCAGAAGAGAATGTGTATTCAGAAAAGTTATACGTGTACTATGCACTAGGAAATCCATAAAGCAATTTACTCCTTTCACTTTTCATGGCAATCCATGCTAATTTAGATAATGATAATTAATGATTTGCCACATCAAACAATGGAAATAAATCCATAAAAAGTGGCCTTATTGATCAACCATTTTCAATTAAATTAAAGGCAGCATTAAGCAACTCTGTCAGGGAGTTATAAAAGAACATTCTCTTCTAAAGTTCTGTGATAAAGGGGTGGAGACACATAGCGGAGCTGGGTGCAGAAATCTGCAGTAATTGATAATGAAGAAGTTTCAGCAGTTCTACATACTTCTTGGTACAAACCCAAAAGTTACAATCACTTCCCAGTGATAACACTAATTCTGGCTCATTTCCATATTGTGATTGCCCTACTCTAAGTGATAAATTAAGAAGATTAACTATAGAACTAACTACCAAAAATGTACCTAATTTAGGAAATTTCAGCTCTCTGTTATCTACTCTTTATCTAAATTAAAGTAAAATACTTGTCTGCGCTTTAACTGGTAATAAAACATTAGGGAGAAAGGGCCTACTTACATCACATAGTTGAGTAAGAGTGAACTAAATAATTACAAATCCAAGACTGTATTTTCTTATGGATGGAAAATTTCAATATACTGGGAAAAACCTGTGGCTCCGTAAACAATGATGGAAATACTGCAGTGAATACCCTCTCGGCAGGATGCTGGCATTGGAAGGATTAATGGAAAAAAGAAAGCACAAAGGTTATGGAAAGCTTTAAAAGCCATGAAAGAAAAAAAATCTAATTAGAATGTTATATGTAAGCGTTTAATTCAAATTATATGTGTAGAAATGAGTTAGGACTTGAGTGAGAAAAATTTCATTGTCACTTCACTCTCAAAAGTGATTTGTGAATGGTCTTAATTGGGAGAAAAGGGCCAAGAATTCTTTCCACATATTTCTAGGACTTTTGGAGGTAGATGTCTTATTTTTAGTGTGAATGAGTTCATCACCTTTTCCTATCAGCATTTCTGTGTCAATACCAAGACAGTTTCATGTGCTACTGAAAAGGGAAATGTTGCCTCATTCTAAAATTCATTCCAGATAATTACTGAAAACTCTCCCAAAATGACACTGAATAATCACTTTATCAGGCAGTTTAATGAAATCTTTCTGAAACTAGATCAAGTTAATACTTTGTCAAGACATTATTATTTCTAGTTTTTATTTAATTTTTAAAAATTTCTCCAAATTAAGAAAGAAACTTCTCTCAGAAAATTAAAAGTAACAGGTAGTTTGAGTTCTTTTTTTAGTTTCAAAGAAATTTATTCTGTATTTTCTTATCAGAGTAGGAGATAAGGGTAGGGGAAAAAGTATGACCACCTTCCCTTTGCCTCTCAGAGCCCATTCAAATATTATTTAACCTCAAATGTTTTGCTCCAATTCATGTAATGACTCATAATGTTCACCAAATAATCAAAGCCTGAATGTTTTTACATTTTTATAAAATCCTGTGTCATTTTCAGTGTATTAAGTTGGTTCTGTCTTCTGTTACTGAGAGCCTATGAGGTGCTATTTTAAGACGTTGAGACTGGGGTGTTAAGACAGAAACACAGACCTCATGAACTTGAAGCTGGGGAAGACATACTATCCATGTAAAGAAGTTAACAAATAAGAGCTTTTTGGACGGGGCAATCAAGGCAAATCTTTTCACAGAGTTGAGAGGTAAGTGAACCCTGGATGATGGGAAGGAGCTACCCACCTGAAAATATAGGAAAAATGCGTTCCACATAGAAACAATGGCAACTTCCAAGACATCTTCAAAGAACAGGAAAGTTAATGAGAGGGTAGTGACCTTAGGGGCAGAGTGGTAGCACAGGAGACCTGAGATTCTGGCAATGCTAAGATAATGTAACGATTTCCAGGCAATAAGATAGAGTTTGGATTTTTAAGCGCACTGGGACATCAATGAACAGTTTTTTGGCAAGATCATTTTATAATGTGTTTTACATCTTATTTTTTTTTTAATTTTTGGAGATGGAATTTGATTCTTGTTGCCCAGGCTGGAGTGCAATGGTGCAATCTTGGCTCACTGCAACTTCCACCTGCCGGGTTCAGGCAGTTCTCCTGTCTCAGTCTCCTGAGTAGCTGGGATTACAGGTAGCCACCACAATGCCTGGCTAATTTTCTATATGTTTAGTAGAGATGGAGTTTCACCATGTTGATCAGGCTGGTCTCGAACTTCCCGACCTCAGGTAATCTACCCTCCTCAGCCTCTCAAAGTGCTGGGATTACAGGCCTGAGCCACTGCGCTCGGCCACTGTGTTTTACATTTTAAATAATAACTCTGGCTGCCATATGGAGGATAAATTGATAGGAAAGAAATTGAAGCAGGAAGATCATTTAGGGGAATATACTTATGGTTCAGGTGAGAAATGATGGTGGCCTAGAGTTAGCTGATAGAGGCAGAATCAAAGATTTGAGATCAACTTTTATTTTGGAGGCCAAGCAGACGTATCTTGTGTGTTAGGCCATTTCTGTGGTGCCATAAAGAAATATCTGAGGTTGGATAATTTATAAAGAAAAGAGGTTTAATTGACTCATGGTTCTGCAGGATGTAAGGAAGCATGTGCTGACATTTGCTCAGCTTCTGGCGAGGTCTTAGGAAACTTTCAATCATGGCAGAAGGCAAAGGGGGCACTCATGTGGTGAGAGCAGGAGCAAAGAGAGCCAAGGAGAGAGGTGCCACACACTTTTAAACAACTAAGTCTCGTGTGAACTCAGAGGGATAATTCACTTATTACCAAAAGGATGGTGCTAATCCATTCATGAGGGATCTGCTCCCATGATCCAATCACCTCCCACCAGGCTTTATCACCAACACTGGGGATTATATCTCTCTCTTTCTTTTTTTTTAATTTTTTTTTTGAAATGGAGTTTCACTCTTGTTGCCCAGGCTGGAGTGCAATGGCAGGATCTCGGCTCACTGCCACCTCCGCCTCCCAGGTTCAAGCCATTCTCCTGCCTCAGCCTCCCGAATAGCTGGGATTACAGGCACCCACCACCACGCCCAGCTAATTTTTTGTATTTTGAGTAGAGACTTCACTATGTTGGCCAGACTGGTCTCGAACTCCTGATCTCAGGTGATCCACCCACCTCAGTCTCCCAAAGTGCTGGGATTACAGGTGTGAGCCACCACTCCCAGCCCAGGATTATATTTCAACATGAGATTTGGAGGGGACAAGCACCCAAACTGTATCATCCTGCTAAGACATAGCATTAAGAATCTAATTCTTATTAGTCTGGCTTTTTCAAAGCCTCATCATAAACACCCCAAGGACAGTAGCTGTATCAGAGGTTTTTGATTGACCCCACGTTATACAGTCTGGTACTGATGACAGAAAAAGTGTAGAAGAAATATCAATTTCCCTTACCCACCTAAAGCAAGTCATTTAACCCATGGCTGCTCCCTTTATGTCAAAGTGATGATAAATCTTATCTGCCTTTTGAATCTGAATTTCTTCTCTTCTCTAAAAAATATCTGAAACATGAAAGGGTGTTCAATCTGCACCAAGCCAAAACTGCACTAGTTTGCTTTTAATGCTCAGTGCCGCAGAGACCACAAGGCAAATATTGTAACTGATAATTTTCTGGGTAGTTAGAACCTGCAAATACTCACCCAATAAAAGAATGTAATAAAACAGAAAAAACAATGCAGTCAAACCGGAGATGTTTTCTTGTTCTTAGTGAATAGAGGACATGTGTTAGAAAGAATTATGAGAGCATATTGGATGAAACCCGAGATAATCTACTTCTTACAGTTTATATTCAGAATAAGATATAATCACATAGCTTACTCCCTTTATAACATAAAGCCTCAATGATATTTCCCTCTGAGTCATAAACATCTTAGTACAGGTTGAATTCTGGAACTTAGGTGACTTAAATATTCTATAAGAGTTTCTTTCATAATTTTGCCAAAGATTCTCCTGATATACTTTGTGTTACAAAGAGTTGTCAACTTTTTAGTAAAAGGACTATTTCAGTTTCAAAATATAAATTTTTCAGATGTATTTCACATTAATTTTGAGTTATAGTTTATTTTTCTAATCTGAATCTGTTCCTTATTTTTACACATCTAAAAACATGATAAATTTAGCTATAAAAGAGTCAATGTATAATTGTTTTAATTAGCTTCAGATCTATAACCATGGCATTAAGCTTAATGTAACGAATAAACGTAAAAGAAAAAAAAATTAATCTATTATTTAAGTTATTTCATGTAAACCATTTTGGCAGTATTTTCAATTGATTAAGGGAATTGAATAGCGTTGGGAAAGTTCTACATTTCCGATATAACAACAGGCTCAAAGGGTTTGGTCACACACTAAAACACATTGAGCACATTAAATATATGGATCTTATTAACCAAATAGAGAGCAGAGGCTCATGGGAGAAAGAAAGAGTCTGCCTCTTCCCCTCACTCATCTCCTAGCACCAGCTGAGTATCCACTCCATAAACTAGGCCCCTACATGGTCAGCTGAGCCCTGGAAGCATCTGGAGTTGGCAGACCAGTATCACAACCCCACCTATTTCACTTAAAACTTTTGACTTTAGAGCTTGCATCAGTAGAATATATATAACTATACCTTCCGCTTGGAGTCATCGAAGTCTTGTGAGTAAGGTGTCAAACAGAGCTGGCATTTGGAGAAAATTGGTGAACATTTTTTTTTTTTACTTCCCTTCTCAGAATTTAATTCTGATTTCCATTTGGCAACTGCCCTGGCTCCAGGGATAGAGTACATGCTCTAACTAAATCAGCTATCCCTCTGGCAAAAGTGATTTTTTCAGGCAGGGCATGGTGGCTCACACCTGTAATCCCAGCACTTTGGGAGGCCGAGACAGGATCGCTTGAGGATTGCCTGAGCCTAGGAGTTCAAGATCAGCCTCGGCATGATAGCCAAGACATCGTCTCCTCAAACAAGGGGAAAAGATCCTTTCATCCAGACTGTGCAGATAAACTAAATCAACCCAACTTCAGTGAATTTGAAAATATTTTCCTGAGACTGATGGAACAAAAATTATTTCTCTCCAGCTCAAGTTGAAAGGAAAAGCAGTTGGACCCAGAGTTGTTGGCCAACATTTAAGAAGTACACAAGGATCTAGCCTTGGTAGGTCATCTTCTGGCAGACGCAGAAAAGGCACAGGAAATAAAGAGGAAGAAAAAACGCTCTAGGTGACACCTTCGTACCCTGTATCAAGTCTCATGAAAAGTGAGCCAGGCTGTTCTTTTCAGTTACAAAACTGCCTTTGCAAAACTATGACTGAGACACCGAAAGAGATCTAACTGACTCCATCTTGCTTCTAACCTCCAAATTGCCCTTGTTCATTCCTGGACATAGGCTGAACTAACTTTGGGAGAAACTTAATTTATACTTTATAGCTTATCATTGAAAACAAAGATGATAAAAGCCCCAAAGCAGACCTCCTTCTTGCCTGGAGACTAGATCGCTTCTGTGGGACTAACGTTAGCCACAAGATGAGCCATTATGGTTTAGGAATCATGCAGCTGGAGGCTACAAGATCCTGACGCTCCTTAAACTTCTCCTAAGATCAGTGCTTGAGATATTTTGCAGATCTTGCACTGGATGGATGAGCCAGCACCACCTAGACTGGTAATCTGGTCCACCCTGTTCTGCCATCGCATCCAGGAACAGAAGACATTAAGAAAACCTAACTTTGACCCCCTATGATTCCATTGCCAACCTGACCAATCAGCACTCCTCACTTCTCAAGCCCCTATCCGCCAAATTATCTTGAAAAACTCTGATCCCCAAATGCTCTGGGAGACTCATTTGAGTAATAATATAACTCTGGTCTCCTACATAGCTGGCTCTGCATGAATTACTCTTTCTCCATTGCAATTCTCCTGTCTTGATAAATCGGTTGTGTCTAGGCAGCGGGCAAGGTGAACTCATTGGGCAGTTACAGTTACACGTCAGTGACTTGGTTTTATTGGTTGGAGCAATTTGAGTTAAATTTGCTGTTTCTAGTACTCCAAAGCATCCAACTAATATAGTTACAGAAATCTAGGAGATAACACAGCTGAGTAGGACAGAACTCCAAAGGGTTCCCCTGGGAAAATAAGTAGAAATTCTCCAATTCAGCAGTCCTTAAAATTTTATATCCCAGGTGCTTTGAAAAATCTGATACAAACAATAAGGAGGTCCTCTTCTTGAGAAACAAAAAAAAAAAAAAAGAAAAAAAAGTAGTAGTACTTGGGCACACACATAAAAATTTTGCTATGATGTCAGAGAGAATCACAGTTCTCCAAAGTCCTTAAATGTAATAGCACTGGTCTAAGGTCTGACCACGGCATGGTGACCCCCATGAACCACAGGTACACCTCTGGAGGGTCTTCCTGAACTAGAAAACCTGAAGTAGCTGGAAGATCATGAAAAGAGGAAGAAATGATCAACCCTGCAGCACCCCCTTAACTTTGAGACATTCTCTTTGTTTCTTATTCTGCCCTCAATTGACAAGGCCATTGGAGTTTGTAAAGGACTTTGGCCAACCACCACACCCTACGACCCCCTCTCAGCTTGGCCAACCTCATGAGTCCACATGCTACACTCCCCACCCACAACCCTCACCAATACCCCCACTCCCAACTCTGCCACAGATTTGGTTACTAGAACAGAGGCAAAGACTTCCCCTTAGCTTAGGTTAGAGCATGCATTAGGTCTAGACAAAATTCTTTTGCTTCTAGCTTCTAAACCAAGGTTCCAAACAGTGGGGAGCCTAATATGTTGACATCAAATTTCCATTACCATTATATTCAAAAACTTCCTATTTTAATTTTGAGCTTAACTCGGCCTTGCAGTTTGTTATGCATTGGCCTTTTTGGTTTGTTTTGTTTTATTCTTTGGGGTCTTACTTGTATCTGCCACATAGATTGAGGATACTTAGTCAGACTTCCTTTTTTTTGAGGCTAACTATAAAGCATATTTCACAATAATGGAGTGGATAACTGATCTCACACTTACATGTTCCTTTAAACCTACAACTATTAGAGTGGCTTATAACCAATTATTAAACCCTCGGTTCCGGTGACCACTGACCTCATTCTCTGAATCTGGAGTTCAAATGGTTTTAGATCTTGGCTCAGTTCAAGTTCCCCTCTCTGAAAGGAATGTTTCTTAAAGCAGCACTCCTGAAACTTTTAGCTGCTTGTGAGTGCCCGCCTCCCACCCCCCTGGAGATCTTGTTAAACTGCTGATTCTCATTCAGTGGGTCTGAAGTGGGGCCTAAGATTCTGAATTTTTTTTTTTTTTTTTTTTTTGAAACGGAGTTTCACACTGTCTTCCCGGCTGGGCTGGAGTGCAACGGCACTATCTCGGCTCACTGCAACCTCTGCCTCCTGGGTTCACGCGACTCCCCTGCCTCAGCCTCCTGAGTAGCTGGATTACAGGCACACACCACCACACCCGGCTAATTTTTTGTATTTGATTAGTAGAGACGGGGTTTTACTATGTTGACCAGACTGGTCTCGAACTCCTGACCTCATGATCCGCCCACCTTGGCCTCCCAAAGTGCTGGGTTTACAGGCATGAGCCACTGTGCCCAGCCAAGATTCTGCATTTCTAAGAAGCTTGTAGGTGCTACTGCTGCTGCTGGTTTTTGTGAATCACACTTTGAGTGGCAAGGGCTTATAGGATTTGCAGCCTAACATCTTACAGTTTGCCTCTCCCACACAGCTACCCTCATTACCAGGGACCAGCAGGAGATGCTCATTAAGAACTTGGTGACTTGCTGTTACAGTTGATGGACATTACCCTGGGTAGTAACTAAGCAGTGAAGAGCTCCACTGCCCTACCTGTAAATGTTAAAAATGTAGTTATAGAGCAAGGTGTGCATCATGACGACTGGTCCTAAGAGGCCTATTTGTAGGGGAGCCAACAATTTCAGAAAAGAGCCCCTCCAAGCTGAATAACACTCAGGATCCAAAAACCCCTTGATCATCTGTATGGAGACCTACATTGAGACCCAGAAGATAATGCTCCCATTAACCTTCTTAATTTGCTTTAGCACAATTCTCATTTTAACCGATTTTCTCTGCAGCCATTATATCTCATTTTTACATAACATGACTTTGAAATTTCTGAGCTTTGAGAACATAAAATACTAAAAGAAACAGGCTTATTTCTCAATCGATGAGAGCATTGAGAGAGCTAAGATATCTTTCAACTGCCAAAATATTAGAATCCTCTCTGGTTACAGAAAAAAAAGAAGTTATCACTAAGGGCTAACTTTAAAAAAATAATGTCAAACATCCAATTTTTACAGCATCCTTCAATGTTCTTAAAACATTTTATTAACTGGCATTACCTTCATCTTCATAATATATCAGTGAGGTTAGGGCCAACTAACCAATGTTGTCAAATATTACAAATCTAATTTTATCTTTGAAAGCATATGTTATATTTTATTATTGGAGAAAAAAGAAAACACCCTAGGTTTTCCCTCACAATCCTCCTCCGACAAAATGTCTGTTATGTCTTTCTCTCTCTCTCTCTCTCTCTCTCTCTCTCTCACACACACACACACACACACACACACACACACACCCTTAAATTCAGAGGTCAAACCAGTGGGCTGTGACTTGGAAAACTCAAACCATTATATATCTCTACAGCTGTCACTCATACACAAAATAATACAGTGAGGACAATCTAATGCTGTACTGTGAAAATAGCTTCTCTTAAAGCAGGACATATGAAAACACTTCAGAGAGAATTTCAAATACCTTCTTCAAACAGCTGTTTCTAATGATTTCACAGGACAGATTTCACATAAAAAGAAATGAAGACATAATTTAACAACACTACTAATTGTGTGCACTTTACCTATATTATCACATTTAATCTTCACAACTTTTCAAGTATGATCATCCCAGTTTCTCAGATGACACTGAGAATCAAAAAGAAAAGAAAAATGGCAACACCCCCAAACTCACAGGGCTTGAAAACAGCAGTAGAGAGACTTGAATCCAGGGCTGACGGAATCAGATTCTAAACTCTCCAAAGTCCTTGGCTATAATCACCAGATCAGTGTTCCTCAAACTTTAATATGCAAACAAGTCACTTCAGGGAGTTGATAAAAATGCAATTCTAATTCAGTAGATCTGGAGTGGGAAGGGATAATTTGCATTTCCAACAATGTCTCAGGTGATGTTAATGCAGGTGGTCCAGGGAGCATGCTTTGAATCGCAAAGCACTGAACTATGAACTTTGAAGGTGTTTCTCAAAGTGTGGTTCCTTGGCTAGCAGCATCGGCAACACCTGGAAGCTTGCTAGAAATGCAAATTCTCAGGCTCCACCTGACACCTACTTTGGAGTAACATTTTAACAATCTCTCTTTTCTTTCTTTCTTTGGAATCTCCTCTCTCTCTCTCTCTCTCTCTCCCTCTCTCTCTCTCTCCCTCTCTCTCTCCCTCCCTTCCTCCCTTCCTCTCTCCCTCCCTCCCTCCCTTCCTTCCTCTCTCTTTCTCTCTTTTTCCCTGCCTTCCTGGCTTCCTTTCTCTCTCTCTTTCTCTTTCTCTCTTTCTTCCTTGACAGAGTTTCACTCTTGTTGCCCAGGCTGGAGTGCAATGGCACAGTCTCAGCCACTGCAACCTCCACCTCCTGGGTTCAAGCAATTCTCCTGCCTCAGCCTCTTGAGTAGCTAGGATTACAGGCATGCACCATCCCACCCATCTAATTTTTTGTATTTTTATAGAGATGGGGTTTCACCGCCTTAGCCAGGATGGACTCCTGCCTCAGCCTCCTGAGTAGCTGGGATTATAGGCACTCACTACCACACCCATCTAATTTTTTGCATTTCTGGTAGAGACAGGGTTTCTCCAGGTTGGTCAGGCTGGTCTCGAACTTCCCACCTCAGGTGATCCGCCTGCCTCGGCCTCCCAAAGTGCTGGGATAACAGGTGTGAGCCACCACGCCCAGCAGGAATCCGTTTCTTAACAAGCCCTCCTCGGGATTCTGATGTACATTCAAGTTTGAGAGTCAATAGTTAGTGTCCAGCATTTCCACAGATATGAACAATCTGGCTCTATACAGCTTAGAATGATTCTCTCTTGTATTTCAAAGTCACACTTTACAACGTATTTAAATGAAATGTTTAGGTGAAAATCACCACATCTTTGACTACAAAGTAGTCAGGTCAGAAAAAAGCTGTTACTGTGAAGGTAACCTCGGTCCATTGCACTGCAGCAACACTTCATCACAGGCTGTGGGTGTGCGATCCCAGAGAGAGGTCACAGGGTGGGAGGGAGGGACTGACACTCACCTTATTAATTTCTCCCCTTCAAAATGGGGAGGATTTATTTTTCCAAATGGAACTCTCAACAGAATGCCCAATTTTTCTTTTCTATTCTGTTGTGCTTTACAAAACAAATACTTAGTCTCACACTCCATTCTAAACAGTGACTACAAAGTAAGCATTTTTCCTTAATTTGAGAAGAAACATGTCGAATAATTAACAAACACAAAAAAATAGTTGTCTTAGCTCTCCAGCTGGGATGAGTGGTAAAATTCCGAGGGAAGTTATCGTGCTTGGAAGACTTAGATACTTGAAAACGAAAGATTTTAATTGGATTCATCTAAATAACAGAACAATCTTCAACCACCACATTTCAAATAATATGTGATAAATTAATTCTGTACTCAGCTATGTGCTTTACCTGAATTATCTCATTTAATCCACATAGCAATTCTGCAAAGCAAGCACTACTTTATTCCCATTTTAAAGGTTATGTAATGGGCTTATAGTAGCTACATAAATTGTTCAAGGTCGCGTGAGTAGTAAAAGTCAAAGCTGATATTTCAACCCAGACCTATGGGATTCTAAACCCTGAGCTCTTGATACTCATGATCCTGTCTCTACTAAGTACACTGGAGGGAACACAGTGGTAAAACTGAAGCTCAAAAACATAATTTTTTTTTGAGACGGAGTCTCGTCCTGTCACAAGGCTGGAGTGCAGTGGCGCGATCCTGGCTCACTACAACCTCCACCTCCCGAGTTCAAGTGATTCTTCTGCCTCAGCCTCCCAAGTAGCTGGGACTACAGGTACCCACCACCATGCCCAGCTAAATTTTTGTATTTTAGTAGAGAGGGGGTTTCACCATATGTGCCAGGATGGTCTCCATCTCCTGACCTCGTGATCCACCCACCTAGGCCTTCCAAAGTTCTGGGATTACAGGCGTGAGCCACCATGCCCAGCCTCAAAAATATAAGTTATATATATATATATTCTTGAAATCCCTGAAGGCTGCCATAACTACCCAAAGTAACCCTCTCCACGATGTAACCATCCTAGGTGGAGCTAGGATTTCCCTCTTACATGATGGCTTCTGTTCTGTCCTAAAACTTATTCTTCCTTCACACACACACATACCAGCTGCCTGGGCTCATGGGAGAACTTGGTAAATTCACCCTACTGATTCTTCAAAGTCTCCCAACTCCCAGATGCAAAGATCAGTTATAGACTGATCTCACAGCCAATCATTGTTACAATTCTCACAGCTGGGTAAAAGGACTTCCTTGGAGAATCAAGGAAGTAATCTTCTGTACTCAAAAGAATGAAGCTACATTCCCCAACACAGACATGACAGGACAGAGTCTGAGAAGTCCTGTAAATAAGAACAAAGCCACATGCTGTTTGGTGAAGCAATCAGAAGGGAGGAGACATTTAAGAGAAAGTAGTTTGAGTGTCTGGGAGTCTGCAAAATTTATTTAAAGATGCAGAACAAACCAGCAATATAGTATGAAAAACCTGACCTCAAGAACCCACATTTTTCTAAAACAGTATTACAGGAGATCCATTCCTTAGGACCGTGCTTGGTCCTCTAGTGATTCTTGGGCATCCTACGACGCAAAGTTAATGCATTTATCATGTGGGGAATTAGCAGCACAGAAATGTTCATATTGCACCAGATTCCAAAGAGACTGGCCATGTAAAACTTTAAGGAAAAAACAAAATCATTTCCTCTTTTATAATGTCCAGTCACAAACATCATTCCATTATAACAGATGTAATTTCTGGAAATGATAAGACTTATCCTTTTCTCTTTATCGTCACAATGGAAGACCAGTTGAAACAGATTATGTGGCACAGAACAAAGTAATATATCCCCATCCTTTTCCTGAAGTCATCATTAGAGATAGGAGCACCTGCATCTGTGAGGGATTTCCATCTGGAGCTGGTTAGCTGTGACTCTGCATTCACTTCAAGCATCTGATTGGTTCAAACAACTTTAATGATTCTAACAAAGATGAAGATATTAAACATTGAGTTCATTATTAGTCAGAAGTCTGCCATGTTCCCTGCTGTATAATTAACTCCTTTCATTCAACACATCTAAAATAGCATCAATAAGGAATATTTAATTACCTCCCTCCAGAAGAAAGTCCCGTCTCAGATTCAGTAGCCAGTTTCACATTCAAGTTCAATTTCAATTGTTCTCAAAATAATGTTTCTGCTAACTGTAGGGAGCACTTAAGTCCAGGAAATTTAAATCTAGGGAATAGAAATATATGACAGAATTGGAAGGAAAACATCTTTAGTCTGTCATTTTTCAAGAAATGGGTGAAGTGTTTTTAATGGCAGCCTATTTTCCCAAGGAATTTAAAGTATGTTGGCCAAGGTCACAAGAAAGAAACATAACTGTAGTGATGAGAGAAAGTGTTATGTGAACATTTATACTCAGAGTGTATCTTATCAATAGTAAAATATGTAAGATGTTGGGTTCTACACATGCCTGACCTTGGGGTTGTTCATAATCCAGCTACTGGAAGGTGAGAATGTGTAGATGGAAACCACAAAGATGCCAATTGAGATAGTGCTTCAATTATGCCTTGGGGGGTTGAAAGGGTCATAGCACAGGTGATTCAATTAGGGGTTCTTGCTTCCAGTACATGCAGCACTCGCTTTTTATAACATAATACATGTTTATTATTGTGGCCTTTGGGAAAGCATTGCTGAAACCTAAATATGCAAAAAGAAAGGACAGCCAGCTCAAATTAACTTCAGATATTGACAGCTATACCATTTGTTTGCCATTCTGACTGCAAGCACAGTTGATGATCATTTACTCAAAAGGGCAAAGTCATTTACAACTTTTCCTTTTCCTTGTCATCACCATCACTGTCACCACCACTGATACTGTAAAGAGCTCCAACTACGGACACCAAAGTATGCTTGATGTCATAGAGGATAATTGTTCCAGGCCACTCAGTGCCTGGTTTTCTTTTGGGAAATTACATCTCCTTCCCATTGTCCACAGATTTGTAGGACTATCAAAAGGTGATTTTTTTTTTAACTTCTCTAAGAGATAAGCCCATGACCCAACACCTTTGAGGCTTCAGGAGATTATTGTAAGAATGGAGGGAAATAACTGGAGTTCATGCATTCTAGCAGCTGCAGCCTATTCCCTGCTACATACACCTCCCAAGATTCTCTGATTGTTTTTGGAAACCTCTTCCGTGTAGTCTTTGCTTTGATTCTGTAAGCTACCCTAAAGACTTTTAATACATTCCTGGCCTACTTGAGGTAGTCTAAGCCTATAGCATCTGCTGCTTGCAACCAAAATGTCTAAACTGAGGCAGATATGGGGTATATAAGTAGGCACATATTATGATTTTTGCCCTAAAAAAGCAAATGGCCCACTTGGGTTGAAATAATGGCCTGCACAAAAAGGAAAAATGGCATTATAAGGTTGTTAATGCTAAGTGACAGATAAATGGGACCAGAGATTGGGGATGAAAGTCATGAGAGCAGGCAGAATAGAAGGGGCTTCTAGACACGGTAGAACTGATCTTAACTAAATGCAGAAGAACAGCTGGGGTTATATAAAAGAAATTAGAAAACAATAAAAGTGGAACCAATAAGTGACATCTTTATGTGTGCAATATACATACATACAATGACATATAGTATATACATGTATATATGTATATGTAATATATATGCATATATATGTAGTACATATATTACTGTATAAACCCTTAACACTCTATTCCCATTAATTATATTTCCTTTAAGCTTCAGATGTGGAAAAAAATATACGTATAGTTTGCATAATTTTAGGACAACTTCCTCACGTTCTCTTAATAAAAAGAGTAAAAGGAGTACAAAATACAGCGTAAACTTTCTCTGTGAATAGATGGATGTGAACATACAGAAATATAATAGGGAGAAAAAACAGAACAAGCATAAATTCCGGATTTTCTGTTGTACCCACTCCGAAGAAGAAAAAAAATAAAACAGTATCAGGATTGTCATACTATTTTCTTCCAAAAATTACTTCCTGTAATGGGAGAGGAAAAAAGCAAAGTAAAATAGTCTCCCAGTGCAAGCATATCTACTTGCGTGCACACACACACACACACACACACACACACAAATACACACATCCTGCAGTGCCAACAAATCTCTTTTCTTTGCAATAAAAACTCTTTATACAGTAACATAAGAGCACATCCTTGTAGCTGCCTGCAATCAACATTTTGAAGAAGAAACAGCACAGTTCTTTACAGCAATTAGGAGAGCAGTGCTTATGTGGCACTGCTAAGCCTTTTGCCTCCTACCTACTGAAGGACAGGAAAGGGGGTCCCTGGGGCAACATAGAGGCTGCATAACCTCCACACCCAATCACTGTCTGCCAGGCAAGGCTGGGAATATTTATTTGGCTCTAAGGCCTCACAACCTTATCTCCAGTCTAATATTTAATAAACAGATGCAAAATAAGACCAATCCTCCTTCAATATTTTATATCCACTTATAAAAAATTAAGCATATTATTGTCTGTATCAATTTTAAAATAAGTAATGATTCATTATCAGGGCCAAGTCACAGCTCACAACTCTACTGATTTATGAAGCAAACATGTAAGAAAGCAGAGGACATCCTAACAATGTAACATGTTTGCACCTACCACACTAACTTGTCTTTTGCCTACACTCCTGTGGCAGCCTCCTCGGTGGCTCCTGTCTTCCACTTTGCCTCTTTATGGTGTAACTGACACCCGGCTCCCAGGACGATTTTAAAATACAAATAACATTATATTAAATTCAAAGTCCATTTATTCACCTACAAGGTCATACACAATATGCTCCTGGTTATCGCTTTGACCTCATTTTACTCCCTGTCCTGCGGACTCATGTGTTCTAGCCATCCGCCTCCTGCTGTTCCTCCAATAAATCTCATGCATTCCTGTTTCAGGGTGACCATACCTGCTATTTCCTCAGCATGGAACGCTCTTCCTGGATATCCCTACATCTTGTTGCTTTGCCTCATTCAGGCACTTACTTGAATGTCACTGCCACAAAGAAGTCTTCTCCACCCAAAAGAGCATGCCCTAGCACACTCTCCATTCCCTCATCTACTTTATGTTTTTCATAGTACCATTTAAGAGTATATTTCCAGATGGGTTTATTTCCAGATGAGTTTTATTTATTTCCAGATGGGTTTAAGGTTAATATACCTAACTAGAATGCTATACTATAAAGGCAAGGAGTTTACATTATTTTTAGCCCCATCCCCTGGGCCTTACACAGTGCCCAGGACACAGTAGGTGTTCAATAAGTATCTGTGAGTGAACGAATGATTGTGCTACTTTACAATAGCATGCTGCTTTCAATTTAATATTATTTTATTTTTAATGGGGACCTAGAACTATCCTGGAAGTGCAGCTTTTCAGGGTCCAACATGGGCACACAGCATTATTCATATTTGGCTTTAAAAAGAGAGAGAGATGGCAAAATGAAGAGACTCATTCAACTTCTAACAGATCTTAAATTTTCCCGTCATCATTTGAACGCCCATGCAAGGCTCTTTCACTGCATAAGGATATCTGAAGATGCCTAAAAGCCTCAGAATATCAGGTCCAAATAAGATTGGGGCTGCTCTCTAAGAGCCTCATGGATGTTTCTCTAGCAATTTCAGGATCTAGACTGGACAGAGGAGAAGCAAAAGTTGAACAAAAACAGAGGGATTTTTTTTTTAAGAAGTAAATGAATGAGCATAATTTTCCATCTCCTCCTTGCTCCCCTCCTTAATTCTTATTAGGCCATAAACTATTGCCTAAGGACTCATTATCCCAGCTTTCAGTGGCCCTTCTCCAATGGTGGGAAGAAGAACTCCACCCACTACATCATCTTAATCAGCAACTTAGAAAACAGTGCCACATAAAACAGCAGCAGACCTGAAAAAGTGCAGTAATTGCAATAGCACTGCTAACTAACCATTCAGCTCCACTTCTGCATAATTAAGAAGGTGGTTTATGACAGGCATTTGTGGCATTTAAAACATTAAAAGGAAAAGTAGCAGAACGAGCCCCACCAGGAGCCCTGCAGTCACTGAATGGAGAGGAGGTGGAAAGGAATAAGGCTGAACCTAAAGAAAACACAGACTCTTTTCTTATTAGAGTCTCTTTTTTCCCCCCAGTGTTTTTTTTTTTTTTCTTTTCCCTTCTGCAAAATGAGTAGTTGAGGGGATAATTTAGCAACCAGGCTTTTTGCAAAGGTAGCTGCTGTGTGCTTAAATTACCAAAGAAATGCTTTCAATTGCTCCCCTTTAGAATGAAAGTGCTGCATGGTATTTTCCTGGGATTGGAGCTTTGCACACAGCAGGAGGGTGCAGGGGAGTGCTGGATTGTAGGATGCAGATGAGAGAAAGGTGGTTGGTGAGGATAAAACTCTAGTCTATCTACTTTGGGATGTAATGTTAGAGAACAGAGAAACGGGCGGTCATTATAATATATTAAAAAGGCACCCTACTTAGCATTCCCTAAGAAAGTCTCTTGATAAAACAAATCATTTTTCTAGTCAACAACTGTGTGGTGCATGTAGTGGAACCCTGCTATGTTCCAGACACGAGACTGAATGCTGTGAATATGGAACTAAACAAAAATCAACTGTACACAAAGACCTCACAGTCTATTGAGGAATGCAGTCTAGAAAATAAGAACCCTGGGTGGACTAGTAATGACTCTGAGTACCAAGTGGTGAGAAAACCCAGAATAAGAAACGTTTGAGCCCATTTAGAGAAAGTTTCCCAAAGCATAGCATGCATTCAAATAACATTTCTGAATAAAAGAATCAATAAAATGACAGATCAATCAACTCATTTGTAAGGAAGATACCATTTAAGTCTGGTCTTAAAGGATGAGTAGACGTTCACTAGACATTCTCAGCAGAGGAAACAGCATGCACAAAAGTGTGTAAGCTTGACAGCACGGGACATATTGTGGGCTGGAACTCCCAGTGCATACTGGTGAGTGGCAGGAGATGAGACTGGGAATTTAAAGGCCATGCCAATTTTTCAGCCGTTACTTGATATGACCTAGGCTACAGAAAAGCTGAAATCAAAGGTAAGCAAACCAGTTTTAGAAGCCTTTCATCACAGAAGAGGTAAAAACAATGAGCAATATTAGGTTGGTGCAAAAATAATTATGGCTTTTGGGCCAGGCGTAGTGGCTCATGCTTGTAATCCCAGCACTTTGGGAGGCCGAGATGGGCGGATCATGAGGTCAAGAGATCGAGACCAGCCTGGCTAACACGGTGAAACCTCGTCTCTACTAAAAATATAAAAATGAGCCAGGCATGGTAGCATGCACCTGTAATCCCAGCTACTCGGAAGGATGAGGCAGGAGAATCGCTTGAACCTGGGAGGTGGAGGTTAGAGTGAGCTGAGATCGCGCCACTGCACTCCAGCCTGGGTGGCAGAGCAAGGTTCCCTCTCAAAAAAAAAAAAAAAAAAAAAAAATTGTGGTTTTTGCCATTATAAGTAATGACATTTTATTTTTGCACCAACCTAATAGAATGAAGGTCTCTTTCAGTAATCCAGTTAAGATGTCTGATGGTTTTTGTATCCTTAACACAGGCCCACCCATGTGGAGTAAACATAGTTGAAGGCAACCATGCTGATAGCTAACAAAACAAAAACCGTGCCAAATTGCTATCACTATGAGATATACACATGCTTTCCTATGTAATCGGCACATTTCCTCATTTGGAAATGTAATAAAGTACAAGTATCTGCCTGAATGAAATACAGTCTCAATAATGACACCTAAACAACTAAAGTGTATAGTACTTACACACACACACACACACACACACACAGCAAAAGCCTTAATTAAAACTTTAAAAAGCAAACTTTTTTTTACACTTTGAGGAGAGGGGTGCATGTTTGATATATCTTGATAGAGAATTAGACAGGATGAGAGCTAAAGACCAATAATTCAATAGTGTGAAAATCATTCTTGTAAAATACACTTAAATGGGAATTTTAGCATTTACTTCCTAATCTTAAGCGTAACGTGAAATTAAAGGTGGCTGTCCTAAAAACTGCCTTGGATTTTTCCAGGTGCAGGGTTGCCCATAATGAAAATTTTAATATAATTTTGAAGTTGAAATTTAAGAGCATAGGCTGGGCACGGTGGCTCACGCCTGTAATCCTAGCCCTTCGGGAGGCCACAGCGAGCAGATTGCATGAGCTCAAGAGTAACCAGCCTGGGCAACATGGTGAAACCCATCTCTACTAAAAGTACAAAAAAAATTAGCCAGGCCTGATGGCGTGTACCTGTAGTCCCAGCTACTCAGCAGACTGAGGCAGGAGAATCGCTTGAACCCAGGAGGCAGGGGTTGCAATGAGCTGAGATTGCACTACTGCACTCCAGCCTAGGTGACACAGTAAGACTCTGTCTCCAAAATAAAAAAAAAGAAATTTAAGAGCATAAGCTAAAGAGTCATGGTGAACACAGAAATTTTGAGGCAAATCTTTTAAATGTGGTTGTTTCAGTTTGCTGCACTTTTCTCTGCCTAATAGTAGTCAAGGCCTCTGAACTCCAGCAGTTTTTTTCCTGGTCTATAGGTGAATTACAGGTAAGCAGAGGAACTGAATTGCAGAACATTTGGCCAAATAACCTTGTGTGTCTAGACAACTCTGTGGAGAGGTTAGGAATAGAAGCAACTTTTATACCTTGTGTATAAACACAGGACCAAAGTTCAGTGTTGTTCCAATGCACCTTTGCAGAAAGGAATAATACAAAGAAAAGAAATCTCATTTACATTTCTCCACATAGACCAAATACTTGCCAATATTCAGCTTAACATGCAGCATCCTAAGTTACTGGAAAAAAATACATATAAGGCTTTCATTATCACAAAGGATGCTGCCCTTAACATCCCTAGACTGCATCTTAAAGGAAACAGTCAATCAGCCAGGTAAGGGAAAATTGAGGGTATGTTCTTGGAAGAGGACCAGGATAACCATACTCATTTAGCCAAAAGAAAAGTTTCATTTTCCAAGTGGAACATTACTGAGCCAACAAATAGCTTTGGCATTTGACTCATCCAAAGATAAAAGGGGATCCACACTATAAACAGGACTTATTTCACTCATTTATTTCACTCTAATATTGTGACCAAACATGGACCTCTCAATCTTTCCAGGCAAGGGTGAACAGGAAAGTGAAATATCTACTTAGTTTGAAAAACAGAAAGGACAGGACAGGCGTGGTGGCTCATGGCTATAATCCCAGCACTTTGAGAGGCCAAGGTGGGCGGATTACGAGGTCAAGAGATCGAGACCAACCTGCCCAATATGGTGAAACCCCGTCTCTACCAAAAATACAAAAATTAGCTGGGCATGGTGGTGAGTGCCTGTAGTCCCATCTACTCAGGAGGCTGAGGCAGGAGAATCGCTTGAACCTGGAAGGCAGAGTTTGCAGTGAGCCGAGATTGTGCCACTGCACTGGAGCCTGGGAGACAGAGCAAGACTTCATCTCAAAAAATAAAAAAGCAGAAAGGACTACACTAAGGTATGTTAATGATTAGGGTATTAGAACCTCTTTTTTTTTTCTCTATGCTTTCTCCATTGAGAGATGGTATCTGCTGTCACTGGTCTAATTCTCCTTTCTGTGAAGATGGACTACCTACCTTTACTGCTATCGCTTATTCATTCCTTTATGCCAGTGACACATCTTGAATGCCCTGTAAGTATCATGTATATTACGCAACCTAACATCAACTCAAATAGCTCCAAATTCTACAGCCACCTAAATTCAGCAGTGCACTAGCCATTTCTGTTCATGGTTATTTTTAGCAAACAGAAGATACACACAATACAGGTTCAGAGAATGAATGACCATCCATTTCGCAGCCTTCCAGGCACAAGACCTTGAAGTTTCCCATCTTTTCTTCTCTCAGCCCCAACATCAAATCACTCTTCACAACCTGGTGACAATTCGTTTAAAATTTATCCTGAATCAAATGTTTCCACCATTGCAAATCCCTTCTTAATACTCCAAGTTGTTATCATCTCATAGCTGGACTCACAATAGCTCCCTCGTTCAGCTATTAACAGATCCACCCCTTCCTATCTCTGTGACAGCACTTTGAGAGGCCAAGAGTGGATCTGTTAATAGACACTTCCATATTAATTCACTAAAAATCTCCTTTGATCATGTTAATTCAGTAGTTAAAACTATCAGTCACTTTATCACCTAGAGGACAATATTCAAACAGTCAAATCTATGCCTTCATAACTGGGTTTCTTCTGAAATTTCCAGATTTACCTCACACTGGGTAAGCAGTTCTCAAACAGGGCACACATTTTCTCATCTCCATGTTTTTGCCTAACTAGGGATCAGCAAACAATGGCCCACAGACAAGATTCTGGTTGCTACCTGTTTTTGTAAATAAAGTTTTATTGGAACACAGTCACGTCCATTGTTTACATATCATTTATAGCTGCTTCATGGTACAACAGCAAAATACTTGAGACAGAGACCACATGGCTTGCAAAACCCAGGCTATGCATCATGGATATGCAGCCGGTACATTCACACAGGACCCTGTACCATTTGCCCTTGGCATGTCTCTGTCTTGAAATACTTAATCATTTTATCTTTGAATTTGTGTTTTTGAGTAAAGTCTAATGAAACAATTAAGCATGTGCAAAAGCAAAAGAGAGATGCATAAGCATATGGATATACTATACATATGCCCATTGTTTCTTGCCTCTTCACCCCATATAGCACCCACAATACCCCAGGAGTAGAGGACTCTGGTAGACTCACGATGCACACTCAATGAGACTTAAAGTGATTGCAAAGTCTCTTACATCTTCTACTGAGTAAGCTGGGATGCCGACAGTCCTTAAAGAACATGTTTTCCATTGGAACCAAAATTGCTTTGAACACAGAAAGAAAACAATGGCATTCTAAGAAACATAAATGACTAAGGAACCTAATTATAGCCTTTCTTACTCATGTTACTTCCATGAATTGGCCAACCACCTAAGCTGAAAATTATGTCAAAGAAGGAAAAGAAATGATAAAGCAACTTATAGTTTCTTTTCTTTTCAGTCTTTGCTTACTCATTAGGAAGCCAAGGAAGAGAGTGATTGTTGAATATGTATATATCAAGAAGTGAAATAAAAACAGGTGAGTTAATCTGTGCAGTGTTTCCACTTTTCTGGTAAGAACAAAACATAAATGCACTGTATGAACTATGAAATAAGAAACGTGTCCTATGTCAGTAATTCTGCAAATGAATGAGAGTTTCTTATTCAGAACTTATTTAAGACCGGCACGGCATAATATAAAGCCGAATGGCAAAATTCATGCTAATAATTTAAAATTTTCTTTCCTTGGAATGACATTGAACAGCAAATATACAACAACACGACAAGTTGAGGGCGAGATACCATGGAAATAGGAAAAGAGCTTTATGTTTTAAGTACTTTCAATAGCACTTCATTATTGCTTTTTGAACAAGGGACCACTATTTCATTTTGCAAATTATGTAATCAGCCCCCCGAAAGCCTAAAATATTTACTCTCTGCCCTTGACTGAAAATGTTTTGTTCATGCCTGACACTGATCCTAATGCATCACCTGCATGTAAGTTTTCTGCCTGTAACAACACACTTTTTCTTCAAGTCCCAACCAAAACTTCAATTCCTCCTCCTCAACATCCTTTTATATTCACCACTGGCATTGAAGTAATTTCTGTAAGTTTTATTTGTGTATTTCATTTGAGAATGAAACATGCTCATCTTTGTGGTATCTACTGTCCCTTCTAAATAATATGCTTTTAATTACTTTACATTTATAACAATTTCTTTTTCTTTCTCTGTTAAATTTTATTTTATTTTAAGTTTCAGTATACACATGCAGGACGTGCAGGTTTGTGACAGGTAAGCGTGTGCCATGGTGGTTTGCTGCATCTATCAACCCATACCTAGGTATTAAGCCCCACATGTACCATTTGAGAAAAGCAACCATAAATAAGGGAACAATATGAAGAAAAACCAAACTGTGCCACTGTTCTTGAACAAAATGAAAGCCAAAGTAAATAAAGGCTTTTCTTCTTTTCTTTCTTTTTTTTTTTTTTTTGAGACAGAATCTCGCTCTGTTGCCCAGGCTGGAGTGCAGTGGCACCATCTTGGCTCACTGCAACATCTATCTCCCAATATCAAAAGATTCTCCTGCCTCAGCCTCCTGAGTAACTGGGACTACAGGTGCGTGCCACCATGCCTGGCTAATTTTTTGTATTTTTAGTAGAGACGGGGTTTCACCATGTTAGCCAGGATGGTCTCGATTTCCTGACCTCGTGATCTGCCCGCCTCAGCCTCCCAAAGTGTTGGGATTACAGGCATGAGCCACTGCGCTCAGCCTGCTTTCCTTATCTGTACTTCCATGGACGGATAAGACATATCATTTTAGGCAACCAAATGCTCTGCTGTGAGCCCGTGGTAGCCACACAAATGGACCAAAGAAAGATACTGTCCTCCAAGCATATATAGTCTAATAAGGACCAAAATATGTTTGTATAATACCAGATAAATGGGATTAATCATCATAAGAAGCACAGAATAATATACAGTGGAAATTCAAAGGGTTTCCCCTGGGAGAGAGGGGGCAGAGATGGTATTTGAATTGGACTGAGGAGGAGGATGGGAAGAACAGTGCATGAGGAGGAAACTGGGCAAGCAGAGGCCTGGCAATATGGATGTGCGTGCTTGCACAGGAAGGTACTAATTCAGGTCGGTCCTCCCCTCATTACCGCCAGCCATTGATGCAGGGTGTTTCTAAGCTGAGAAGACCCAGATGGCCACGTAGACGGTGTTACTAAGGAGGACAAGTTCTTAAAAGGAGTTTACAGGGTGTCGATAAGTTCCAAGAAGATTTGAACTCTCATCTCTCCATTTTTGATCCTCGAATCAAGAATCTATTGGGCATTACAGGGAAAAGATGAGAATCTATTTACAGGTCTACACCAAAGAGCTTCAAGCAGAGTAATAGGCTCCTCCAGGCTACAGCACTTCTCGGGAGCTGCAAATGCAGTTATATAGCCTCTGAACATAAGGAGCCCTTGGAGGGATATCAAGGAAAAGGCTACTTAGCTCATAATGCCTACTTTCCCTGAGCTGTCATTCTGGGGCACACGGTGTGAAAGAAAGAGGAAGGAAGGGTGGGGAGGGGGAAAGAAGGTGGGAACAAGGAAGGTGAGGAGAAAAGCAAGGGAAATTTGCTTCGAATTCTCCATCTCAAGATCAGAGACTAAGCATTTTTTTTAATTGGTTTTTGAAGAAGAGGTTTCACATTTTTATGCTGATGGAGGACACTGGTGATGGGGCATCAGGAGCAGGTACAATCAGAGAGAGGACCGGTTTGTAAACAAAGCAAAAGGTATTATACCTATACAGGACACTAAACACAATTAATTTTGTTCTCTGTCTTTTTAAAACCTCTGTCCATATATAAAACTAAAACATATATTTGGTAAATAAGTGCCATCTGGGAGAGTTTAATAATCTGGTTTATGACAATGTTATGTAGCTTTCTCTCAAAGTAAACATAGATCTTTTCTATTTATTTCAAAGAAGAGTTTCTGGGCACCTAGAGTAAAGATGAGAATGAAAGAGACAGAAATGGACCACGGTCAGAGTCCCACAGTATTCTTTCTTGTTATTTCAAGTGTCATGTCCTGAGAAAATACAGGTTTTTCTGTTTCTTAAATCTGAAGAAACAAGTAGGCTATAAGATGGAAGGTGGAATGACATAGCATAAAGAGAAAAGTCCTTGTGGTGAGATGTGTCTAAATTCAGACCTGGGCAAGTCACCAATTTTTCTAGCCCTGCTTCTTTACTATATAATGGAGAAAATGGTACCTACCCCTATATTGTTGTCATGAGGGCTAAACAATATATACAGACGTTATCTAGTCCAGTACCAGACAAATTGTTGGCAGTCAGGAAGCAGGACTGTTAATATGGTTTAGAGACATGGACTAGCGACTCATTTATGCACTGAGGTCCTTAAGAAGAAAGGGGATGAGATTCAGCACCCTGTGGCCTCTACTGCCCATCTGAAATACATTATCATCACTTCCAAGTCTTAAATTATGTAAAACATATCCCTGTGGTGCAAATACTAAGCAAATGGTAATGATGTCACTTTGGCAAAGAATGTAAATATCAATGCAAATAGACAGTACTTGGAAAAGCAGCTGCTTTGATCTCATCACTGCAGCAATCCTCTCCAGAAGATTTAGACATTAAAGCCACAATGGTAGAGGGCACCCGCAGACCCTCCTCTCTACCGTTCCAGCAAGAATAGCTTTTCTCTTTCCTTTTGGAGGAAGAACAGCTACAATATATCTCAAAGAGAAACTGTATCTCACGATGGCCCTGTCTTCTAAGGGACAAGATGGCACTGCGCACACAGGCAAGTCAGAGAGTGAACTGTAGCACATACGCAAGGTGCCACATCTAAGTGACAGGTTGCCTACAGCACTGCATGCTGATTCTAGGCAACAGCTTTGGGGAATAGTTGACAGCTGCAGTCTTGACAAGAAAAGAGGAAGATCTTATTGAAAAAGCATGTGCATGCACACACACACACACACACACACACACACACATGCTTTCACCTAGGGCAAAAATTCTTAGACTATCTGCTAACAGAGTACCTCTAAAAACAAGACAAATTAAAAATAACCACTAGGGAACTAAATGACCATGAAGATTAGCAAGCTGCTGAAATATGTGTGTCTTTTCTGTTTATACGCAATTATAGACCCTTGACTTCTCTACCACTGTTTGCTAGGATTTTTAGAATCTACCAAGATTATGCCTCAAAAACAGTGAGCACCAACATCAGTCCTCCACCAAGAGTAAAGTGGGATGTAGCATCAGGAGTGGCCACCATGTGAGTCAAGTGTGGGTTCTCTGTCACCTTGTCAATGCCAGCACCGCACAATGTTTGTTCTTAGCTTGCTGGCCTTGATGTGCTAGATAAACACTTCTCATTATCTTTCCCATCAGAACTCCAGGGTCAGAAAACCACAGCACTCCAAGAGGTTAAGCAAATGCCATATGTTAAAGAAGCAGGCAATAAAACAGCTTATTCTAATGTTTCTTTTCCAAAGTACCGGAAGAAAAAGAAAAGCAGGAAAAGAGAAAGACAAAGGATGGCCAGGGAATGGGGCAGAGATTATAGAAATAAATAGTCTGAGATAAATGTATACAAATACAGACCTTATGTGGCCATGAATAATTCAGAATTCACACTGCACTGATGTGTTTGGACAAGAAGGGAAACTGGAGCTTTTAAAGGACAAGGATCTCTGACAATTTCTTGGGGATTCTTCAGAATGCATTACACACGTGCATATGCACATATGTATATAATACACATACATATGACTATATTTATATGTATACACACACACACACATACTTTACATTGATATAAGAAAGCTTAGGTTCTAAGGATTGAACAAAGCTACTGGGTGAAATATTAGGCAATTCTACTTATAACTCCAGAGATGTTCTCTTTTATTAGGGAAAATGACCCAATGGTTTTCTGACTTTATTCCCTCCACCCAGCCGCAAATCCAATGGCTCATTACTATAAATATGCCTGACCAAATCTACCTGCTCATGCATCCCTGGTTCTTTTGGACATCCTCTCCTAATTAATCTCTAAATATAGTGCATATTTTCTTTGCTCCTGCTGCTATACATCCAGGTAATACTGATACAAGTCACAAGCCCCTCTGTCTTATCCAGAATGCACGGTATATGACCAGACATACCTGGAATCTCTGTGTCAACATCATTTGTCTAAAGGAACTCATTATTTTCTCTTCCTGCAAGCCTATTTCTCTGATTAATTGATATTTGGTGATTATTATGATAGAATTCTTGCTTCTCTGAATATGAGTGTAAAAGTCTGTGTGTATATTTAATTCAGTTTTTAAAATCTGCTTTACAAAAGAAAGTAAATACCTCCCATGTCAGTTACCAAATCTAAAATTTTCACAGAATCATTTCCTTTACTAGATGGCTCTTCTTATAGGGCGGATTCTGTGTGCTTTAATTCAACAACAGTGACACAATCTCTGGCCAAATTTTTTCTGGGGAAAAGTGAAGGGGTAAATTAGGCAAGGACCTCCACACCTGAACTTAGACTTCCCTGTTTCTTCGAGAAATCCTTAGTTCTATAGTCATCAAATACATCCACACTCTTAATGCTTAATAAATATTTTCTGCATTAACCAGAGATAGAAATAATATGGATGATTTACTACTTCTCCCCTCATACTGGGGAAAAGACACCTCCATATGCAAGTACTTGCAAGTGAAGTGGAGCATCCCATTATTAAAATTTGCTATATAAAATATTAAAACAATGTAACCTTCTAAAAATAGTATTGCATAGGTCTAAAGTAAATATGCAAACCCGAATGTCTCATGCCTCATTAACTCTTTTAGGTTCAGTGTTCTAAAGAGCTTCCTTTTATTGAATAATAGTGGGCCTTTTGGCTTCTAAACATGGATTCCATTTCTTCCCATTAAATCTGTACTGACCACAACTAATTCCTCCTTTAAAAACACCATCAGGGCAGGCATGGTGGCTCATACTTTTTAATTCCAGCACTTTGGAAAGCCAAGGCGAGAGGATGACTTGAGCCCAGGGGTTCAAGACCATCCTGGGTAACATAGTGAGAGCTTGTCTCTACTAAAAATAAATATACATATATAAATTAGTGGGGCATGGTGGCATGCACCTGCAGTCCCAGCTACTTGGGGTGCTGAGGCGGGAGGGTCACTTGAGCCCAGAAGTTCAAGGTTGCAGTGAGCTATGATTGCACCACCGCACTCTGGCCTGTGCAATAGAGCTAGACCCTGTCTCAATTAAAAAAAAAAAAGTCACCATTCAGTATATGTAACAGATGTTGTATCCCTCATCCATCCCCTGCCATCACTATACTCATTTCTTACCTGGGCATTCTTCAGTTAGCTGTCATCCATATGACCAAGGTTCAGGATCTTTGTCTTCATGTTTTCTTGCTCAGAATGCCTTCTTGTTTGTGAAGGCAACGAGGTACCAAAGTTATCATGAGCTTTATTAAGCCTGACTAACACTAAGTACAGTGAAATTATTTGCACTGTACATTTCTCTCAGCAGCTGATGTTCCCCATTGAATCTGTGGTCAACTGAAATTCCCTGACCTGCTTTGCATGGATTTCTATCAAAACCAATCTTTCCTAAACTAATTGTGCTTATTTATTTGTTTATTTTAATGTAAGAAGATAGACTCTAGAATAAGGAAGACAAATTTTTTTTCTAGTCACAGTATTTTCAAACCCATGAGCTTGAGAAATTAATTTAATGTACTTTATTTTCAGTTTTGCCATCTAGAAAAAAATAACTTCATGCCATAGGTTCTCTCAAAGAATTGAGAGACAGAAAATGCCTTGCATAGAGGAGGTATTCAAGAAATCTGAGTTCTTTGTTTATTTCATTTCATGGTTGTTCCAGATCATCAAAAACTTTTTTGATCTGGTGTCTGTGCCATCTGTAAATGTGGCCAAGCCTGTGTTCGGTGTCCTCTTGTTTTAATTGTGTAAATCACTAGATAATGGGCCAGCACCCAGGACAGAATTCAAGGGCTTTTAATTAAAATGCTACCAAAGCCACATGAAGGATTTAGAAAACTCCATGCATAAAATGTTGATTGGTTTACTTCCTTGTGAATTTGTTTCATTACTGAACCAAAAAGGTAAATAGCAACCTAGACTGTGAGAAAGGTTATGTCACATAGTATTGCTTAAAGTGATATATCATACATATCCAATATTAGTTACTGTTGTAACTAATATTTTAAGATGGGATCTTGCTGTGTTGCCCAGGCTGGTCTTAAACTACTAGGCTCAAGTGATCCTCTAGCCTCCCAAAATGCTGAGATTATAGGCATGATGAGCCCCTACACCTGGCCTTTTCATGAAGTCTTCATTCACTAAAAATGACTCTTTCTACAACCATATATATGTGTGTGTGTGTGTGTGTGTGTGCGTATGTACGTATGTATGTATAGTAATTTATATATAAACAATAATATAAGTACATTGATAATGTATTAATATGCAATATGGTTGTTTATGCATATAGCCATGTATAATTATACATATACATATATATGTGCATATATATATATCACGATGCTGAAACCATTAGCAAGGATGTTTTTTACAGTATTCCTTATGCTGATTTCCCAATGCCAGGAATTATACATATATATGTGTATGTATAATTTACATATAACTTTTGAGATATTCCAGGTCATCTTGCCAATACCCGATAAAATAATTCAATTGAACTCACGTATATAAATAGAAAAAATATTTGTTCCAGCATTCTTAATACTATAATGAAAAATAGAATGTTCTTATTTTAAGAAATCTGCTCACTGAAATCCAAGTTGTTCCAAAAAATAAATGTTTCATTAAGCCATAAATTGTAACAATGTGAGTTACAACATCTGGCAGGGGGAATGGTTTTCAGTTAGGACAGATTTGGAAATCTAACAGACTCATTTTTTACCTTTCACTGGATTAACGTTCAGTTAGATAAGATGGTATCTAATAGGACCTTTAGTTATATATTAAACAATACTAAGCAAGTCAGGGAACTACAAAGTTCAAAGAAGGAAAAAAAAAGCTGATACGATGAGAAAGAAAACACACATGAGCATACAGAAAATTGCACTGGTTATAAAGAACTCATCAGCTGAATAAAATTACAAAATCACTCAGATGTGATAGTTGGATACAAAAGTGTAAAAAAGACATTCATTCAACAAACATTTATTGAGTACCAAGGAAGCATCAACTACTGTGATAGGTTCTGAAGTTCAAGACTAAATAAAGAAGCCATACTTGGGAAACTAGCATAAGATATGCTGTTAAACAAACAAACAAAAAAACCTTGCTAATGGTTTCAGCATCATGACTTATCCACACGTGACACATTTTTTTGGTTTTCCCAGATATAGCTTTAAAACTGTACTAAGGGATGGTGGTTTCCCTTTTCTTGCCACCAAACCACATTTCAGTCAAAGCTCCTTTAATCTTTTAAACAGTTGTCTGCAGATCGCCTTTTTCTTTTCCCTGATAGAATGGAGCATTGGTCTTGCATTTAGAACACTATATAGTACACTTTAAATACTTCAGGCCTTGAAAAGAATTATTCCCTAACATCTACCACAGTTTACCTGAAGAAAAATGTACAAAACAGGTACTATTCACATATTCATTGTGCTTTTGGTTAGACAGGAAGAATGTAGAAGGTTTCCAATAGCAGTATCATCTTGCGGACATCATCCTGAACTTCGTATGCCCATTCACAATGTAGAGATTGCACCAGCAACTCATGAGGCCCTGGCCAACTGTAGTATTTTAAGATCAAACTGTAGGAAAGCGAATTCTTAGTGTAGAAAAGAATCCCCTGGTTATTTAGTCTACTGATAGCATTTCCTGCAAGCAAGAGAGAATTGTGTATTTACTCACGGATATTTGCATGTTTAATGACCAGTGAGTTCTGCTTTTATGAATAGCATTTCACAGACATGTTTTTATTGAACACAGGGAATTGAAAAATTGTAGTAATTAATTAGACACCTTGGGCAAAACCACAATCCTGTGTGTACTTGCCAAAGACTTGAATTTTATATTTCAATCTGAATTGTTTGTTAATGTCTTCTTTAATTTTGTCAGTACAGCTATAACTTTATATCATTATCCAAGACTAGAGAAATATATTTATTATTCTGGGTACCAAAAAAAATTAAAAATACATACATAAATCAAACCTCTCTGGCCAGCCTTGCTTTTAAGCAAAATATACCCTTGGGCATTTCAGGGAATATCCTAACCAGACAGAATCCTGCCATATTAGTAAGGAAATCAGTTTTATACATAAGGACACCCATTAACAGAGTTGGTCAAGAGAGAATGCAGTTCATGCAAGAATAGTGGTACTGCTAGTCCCCAACTGCAATGAGACCTTTAAGAATCCAAAATTGGGTGTGTGGTGGCTCACGTCTATAATCCCAGCACTTTGGGAGGCCCAGGAGGGTGGATCATGAGGTCAAGAGATCAAGACCATCCTGGTCAACAAGGTGAAACCTCGTCTCTACTAAAAATACAAAAAATTAGCTGGGCATGGTGGCTCACGCCTGTAGTCTCAGCTACTCGGGAGGCTGAGGCAGGAGAATTGCTTGAACCCAAGAGGCGGAGGTTGCGCTGAGCCGAGATCTCACCATTGCACTCCAGCCTAAGTAACAAGAGCGAAACTCCGTCTCAAAAAAAAAAAAATCCAAAATTGACTTGAGCCATGACTATAATTCTGAGCTTACCTAAAAGCAACACTCATGAAATTATAACATGGATGATAATTACTCAAAAAAGGCAAAAATCTGTCCAGGAAAAGCTCTATATCACCAGTGGAATGAACTAGAAGACCACATCTCACACCCTTTCACTCTGTCCTCCTAACTGGAACACAGTTTTTCCTATTCATCTCATCACTCTGAATATCTCAAATCCCCTAAAACATCAGTCATTTTTACTGCTGTTAAATGCTAATTGTTAATTTATTTCTCTTTCCAAAAGCTCTCCCAGAGCCTGAGCTTTTCTTCATTGAATCAGCTTGTCTTGAGGATACAGCTAAACCTGTCTTTGATCAGTGTTTAATCCTTCTAGATGCTCGGGGGGGGGGGTGTAGTTTAGTATTTATGAGAAAGTAATTATAAAGGATGGAAAGCAGGAATATTATAGCTTCTGCTAGCTCAAGACATGACCAATCAGAATTTTCTGTCCCCTCTTCTGTCTTTACAGAGAAGAGATCATGCTAAGGAATGTAAAATTTGCAAGTCTGGGAATGCTTTTAATTTAAAGGGAATGTGGATTTCAAGTCCAGTAGATTTTATTCTACTTATAATAAAGGATCTTTCAGAAACAGACTGTAACATAGATGGAAAACAAGAAAACGTCTCCTCTTTCATGTTTAAGAAGTTATGGGCAACATTTCTCTAGCATACCTTCTTGGGTAACTATAAGAAAGTATCACGTGAAAACCAAATAACTATATAACTTGGTCAAAAACAAAGTGAGCAGAGAGAAATAAATAGAACATCAATAGTCAATGATTAGGGTATGAACCACAAGGAAGAGAAAGTAATACTTAGAGAGGCTGAAGCCAACACAAATGGGAGTAATGAGGCAAGAAATTAAGAAATAAAAATTTAATATGAATATTATAAAATGTTCCCTGGTGTACAATCATAAGAATATGCAAAAAATAGCAATAGAAATCCAGTAATGCCCAGTGATTATTCAAAATTGACCCCAAAGAATGTTCCATAGGAATAAAAAGAGCAGAAACGCCCAAGCTCATCTCTAGTTCTTTATTCCCTGGACACACGTAAAGGAACACTCCCAATAAATCCCATATTACTCACCAACACTGCCTGCCTGACAGAGACATGACAACAGCTGGAGAATGGTTCAAGGTTGAAAATTGTTATTGTTTTGTTCTAGAAGCTTCGTGGTGATGCTAAATGGGAAAGAAGTATTTTGGTGGCATTCCAACAACGGCTTTTCACGTCTTTCCTCACCATGGGTAAAGTAATCGTCCCAGCGGTGGACATGAGAAAAAGCAAATCCGAGATCTACTCCATGTTGTTTCTGGGTCAGGACCCAGCATCCAAACTTTCCCTTCCTTCCTTCTCTAATTGCTTATTCATATCTGTTCATCTGCAGAGCCTGTCTTTGCCTTTGCCTGCACAGAGGGCTTCTGCACAGATGATCTGACATGAAAGAGGATACTTTCTTTCTGAGAGATAAATTTATATGTTTTTATTTGTCATGCTCTTGAAAATGTTTGACCATTTAGTATACACAATGCAACTTTATTCTCTGTTGCTTAAAACACTGTCTTTTTTTGGAAACGTTACTGTCCAAAAGCCTCTTGAAAGGAGATACTTTTAAAATTGTGTGGGAATTTAGTACTTCCTTCTTTTTTTGCCTAAATAATCTCATTTCTTGCCCAATCTAACTTGAATTGGGGCTATGAAAAACCTACAGACAGATTTTCTCTGAAACATGTCATTAATATTTCATACTCTTACATTGGTTCGAATCCTTATGCTTACATTCCTTGAACCATCATCAGTAAAACTTTCTGTAGACTCAGCCCATTCTCAATGCAGGTATTTTCATTCCTATGCAGGTATTTCCATTCATTTGTAACATGCAGACATTTATTATTATATTTATACATTAAATGTATTATAAAACAGACTATAACAAAAATGTTAGAGAATAGGATAAATATAAATAGATGTTCTAAAACTTTCATTCTATGCTGTCCTCCAATGTATGTATCCTACTTTGGAGCAACTTCTCCACATAATGAATTGCCTTCATCTGGCAGAACAATACAATTCTGCTGCTGGGGCTTTTCCTTTCTGTCCTGGGTTAAATTGTGTCTCTCCCATAAGTTATGATGAAATCCTAACCCCCTAGTACCTCAGAGTGTGACCCCATTACAGAGGTAATCAGTTAAGATAAGGTCATATTGGAGTAGGATAGACATAGTAGGATAAATCATCCAATATGACTTACATCCTTATATGAAGAGGGGAAGACACACAGACACTAAAGGTGAGAATGCCATGTTACAACAATGCAGGGATCAAAGTGCTGCAGATGCAAACCAAAGAATGCCAAAGATGGCCAGCAAATCACAATAAGTTACAAAGACGCAGGTAGGCTCCTCCCGTAGAGCCTCCGGAGGGACCCTGGCCCCACCAACACTTTTTTTTTTCGAGACAGAATCTCGCTCTTGTCGCCCAGGCTGAAGTGTGGTGGCATGATCTCGGCTCACTGCAACCTCCCTCTCCCAGGTTCAAACGATTCTCCTGCCTCAGCCTCCTGAGTAGCTAAAATTACAGGCACCCACCACCACACCCAGATAATTTTTTGTACTTTTAGTTGAGATAGAGTTTCACCATGTTGGCCAGGCTGGTCTCGAACTCCTGACCTCAGGTGATCCACCCACCTTGGCCTCCCAAAGTGCTGGGATTACAGGTGTGAGCCATTGCACCTGGCCCCGCCAACACTTTTATTTCAGACTTTGCCCACTCCCAGAGCCACGACATGATAACTGTGCTGTTTTAGGCCTCTCAGTTTGTAATTGTTTGTTATGGTATTCCTAGGAAATGAATACACCTCCTAATATAGAAAAACTTCTAAATTCCCTCTAAACAATGGACAACTACCTGCAGAATTCAATAAGGAGAGAGAAAGAGAGAGAGAGAGAGAGAGAAAATAGGACAGATTACATGATGATAAGAGTCCCTAAAGAACACGAGTTATCTGAGGAGTGGAGTATGCACGGTAAAATTATCAATATGTAGGGACAACATCAACTGGCATGCACCCAGATAATTGTATCAATAATTAAAAAGTTAAAATACTTGCATAAATAGATGATAAATGTCACTGCTTCAAACATATGCTTACCATTGATCATCTCGTCCCTTTCCCCTCTTTCCACAATTCAACAACAGGTCAATGCCAAGTCTCCACAGGGGACCGGATTTATTTTCGTTGGTCCTGTTTCCTACCGGTTGCTGAATATTTTTAATATCATCTCAGACAAGATACCTAACAGAGATTGGGTTTCTTTGTTGGCTAAACAATCTCCACAGCTAAGAACTATCAGAGAAGTAATGAAATCCCTATTCTATACATGTACATTCTTTTTTTCCTCAGTATCTGCACCAAATGCTCATTTTGAGTCAACACCACGATACACTTACAAGGAGTTGGAAACCAGCGAATGTTTGCATGGTACTCTTACAATGTAGATTAATGTAATATTTTTTTCCAGCATTCTCCGTCTGGTTCCTGTCTTGAGAATACTCAGGCTGGGTGATAAGAAGAAATAAGAATCATACCTTCCTTGTGATTCGGGAGTCACTCTTCCCAACACCGAAGTAAGGCTAAGTAAGGTTAGAGATTTACACCTTACAAAGCAATGGATTCAGCCTGATTAATTTTGATGCCTAGTGATTTTGAAGTGCTATTTGCATGTGACATCATCTGGAAACGTATTTCTTATTTAACCGTCTCCCCAAAGGGCCATATCTTGCTCTGCTTTCTTTCCAGTAGCAAATAATAGTCCATATTAACAAATAAAGCTTAGTGTAGCATTGAATTGTATTAAATAAATTGTTTTCTAAGGTGTAACTTCTTTCTATTGTAGCTCGTTCTGGCTGGGATAACACAAGAAATAGAGCTACCAAGAAGATACGCAGGCTTGCTTTCTTATATCCCTTTTTCATACTAAAGGAAAAGAAGATGAGGTAAATAATTAACCTGGTTAGCAAAAACAATATAACTTTTGCCTGGCTTGAATAAAAAATCTGATGTTATTTATAGTCATATTATTCTGCACTTTGGTACCTGTTTCATACGATCAGATATCTCTGTGTAGAGTCAATCTCATTTTGATTTTTTATTTCTCACGTTTCTCCTGGTGAGCTTTGGAAGGGGTGGTGGTTTCCCTTTCTTTGCCACCAAACCACATTTCTGTAAAGGCTCTTTTAATTTTTTAAATAGTTTCTCCTCAGAGACCGCGTTTCTTTTTTCTAATAGGATGCAGCATTCATCCTGCATTTATTTAGAATAATATATAATACAAATCAAATACTTTCGGCCCAGGAAAGAGTTATTCCCAAATCCCTATCAAAGTTGATTTGAGGAAAAGACTAATAACCAAGTTATTAGTCTTTGAGGTTGCTTTGAGGACTTGTAAGCTTTCACTATTTTTACCAGGCATGTTTTAAGTCTTAATGGACTGAACGATGCCATTACAATAATAATGGCCATTCTCCATCACAGCTCAGCCACGAGAGTCAACAGCACATTACGGGATAAGAGAAGTACAATAAGGGAAATTAGATACATTATCACCTGGGAGTTCCAACATAACTAACGGGCTGCCAAGTTTCCAAGGAAAATCAGGCTGTAGTGGCAGCCACAGAAGATTTGGACAGACCATAGCATATAATAAGCAGGCATCCTGGCAAAGGATGAGAATGCTTCCCTGTGCTGACGAAGAACAAGCCCTGGCCATTGTACACAGTCAGTGCATATTCTAAATCATTTGCTCTCAACTGCCTTCTCAGTGATCTTAGCTTCTATCATGCAAGATAAGAGAGACACTTTTGATTTTGTCCTTCATCTAGCTTCCATCTGGTTCTCAGACCATTCCATAAGGCATCAAATCTTTCTGGAATATCTACAGGACATCCAAGAAAAGGGTTAAGAAAGATGCACAGACCCTGCCCTCAAAATGATTAAAGACTCATTTTCTTAGCACTCACGCATGATCAAAGAGTAGTTTATACAAATATGTCTAACTTGAGCCACAGCTTCTTCAGGAGAATGCTATACGCAAATTTAAAAATTTCTAGAGAATTCATAAGTCTGGAGGGCCAGTCTAATTCGCTAAGACCTTAAGGTACAGCATCCTAAGTCCTTTCATTCTCCAGCAATGTCTGATCCTAATTTTATTTTACCATAGATTAAATGCACAGTCAGAAAGGCAGGCAGTTAACTCTTAAAGTTGGCTGCACGACAGCTCTGAGAACTTGAGGCAAATAGGAGTTAAGAATGGAGAAATGGGCCGGGCGCGGTGTTTCACACCTGTAATCCGAGCACTTTGGGAGGCAGATGCGAGCGGATCACGAGGTCAAGAGATTGAGACCATCCTGGCCAACATGGTGAAACCCCGTCTCTATTAAAAATACAAAAAAAAAATTAGCTGGGTGTGGTGGTGCAAGCCTGTAGTCCCAGCTACTCGGGAGGCTGAGGCAGGAGAATTGCTTGAACCCAGGAGGCGGAGGTTGAAGTGAGCCAAGGTTGTGCCACTGCACTCCAGCCTGGCGCCTGGTGACAGAGTGAGAGTCTGTCTCAAAAAAAAAAAAAGAATGGAGAAATGACATCTAAGTAATGGGTAAGACAGTGTAAAAGGAAATTCTCAAGACATACAAAGGACAAAATGGAATTATGGGCTGAATTACTTGTTTCCAATTTTCACATGTTGAAGTCCTATCCACCCCCAGTACCTCAGAATGTGACTGTATTGGAAGATAGGGCCTTGAAAGAGGCGATTCAGTTAAAATGAACTCAGGTGGATGAGCCTCAATCCAATATGACTAGTATCCTTATACAAAGAGGTGATCAGGACACAGAGACAGAGGAAAGTCCATGTGAGGACAGAGGGACAAGATCACCATCTATAAACCAAAGAGGCTTCAGAGAAAACAATGCTCCATTACACCTTGACCTTGGATTTTAGTTTCCAGAACTGTAATAAATTCGTTGTTTAAGCCACGCGTATTCTTTCTTTCTTTTCCTTTTATTATTATTATTATTATTATTTTTTGAGGTGGAGTCTCACTCTGTCTCCCAGGCTGGAGTGCAGTGGCATGATCTCGGCTCACTGCAACCTCCACATCCCAGGTTCAAGCAATTCTCCGACCTCAGCCTCCTGAGTAACTGGGATTACAGGTGTGCATCACCATGCCCAGCTAATTTTTTTGTATTTTTAGTGGAGATGGGGTTTTACCATATTGGTTAGGCTGGTCTTGAATTCCTGACCTTGTGATCCGCCCACCTTGGACCCCCAAAGTATTGGGATTACAGGTGTGAGCCACTGTCTCCAACACTAGCAAACTAATACAAATGGCCTGAGAAGACTGCTAGGGGTAGAGATCGAGAAAGAGAGAAAAAGAGAGAGAGAGAGAGAGGTGAGAGAAAACCTCATGTGAAAACTGCACTAATCTATGATAAAATAAAATTATAATCAGACATTGCTGAAGAACAGAAGCCTCCTACCAATAACGAGTAGCAAATTACCAGGCATGAACCTTGGAAGTATGTCTTCCAGCCCAGTTAAGTTTTAGATGACTGACTGCAGCCCTGGCTAATGTTTTGACTACGATTTTGTGAGAGATCCTGGGCCACCCAGCTAAGCTGCTTCTGAATTTTTGACCCATAAAGCCTGACTGAGATAATAAGTGTTTATTGCTTTAAGTTGCTAAGTTTTGGGGTAGGTTTTCATGAAACAATAGATTACCAATCTACCTGATAAAATCAGAATGAACTCGTGGATTTCAAAGACCAGTAACAAGGTGGTAAAGCCTAAAATATAATCAAATAGCTAAAGGTCATGTGAAGATGGTAGAATATGGTGGTTAAAATCTTAAACCCTGAAGTCAGACTTATTGATTCAAATTCTAGCTCTGTCCATTTCTTGATATGAGACCTGGAGTAACTTATTTAATGTTTTTGAGGCTCAGTTTCCATATGACAAAATTAGGATAGCTGTAATAACACCCATGAATAATGAGGAAGAAATAAGGTCATTCCTAGGGTTTTCTGCATTGTAAACATTTGATAAATTGTGGCCATCCTGATTAGGGAGGCGAAAGAAGTCTAAGAGCGGAATCAAAGTTGTTTACCAAAATCAGCTATTTTCTGGTAGTAGAAGGAGTGGCCTCCACTACCCCTTCTCAGTGACCCTTCTTGAGGAGACAGCTCTTAATAAGGGTCAGTGAAAAAAAGGTTCACCCTATCTGGAGACTAAAAAGGCTGTCAAGTTTAATGAAGCCAATAACGGGGAAAACTGGACTCTGTTCATCACCCACAATCGCCCATGTGGTGAAGCCTGGCTCTTCCCAAAGACCTAGTCCCCAAGTGTTAATGGAAGTTGTAGAAAAGAGTCAAACAAGATACTATCTTGCAGACCTGATGAGATTGCAATTTGCAGACAACTGGGGCTTATCTCAAATGATGAACTAGGTGTCAGGGCTGAGCAGAAAAGTAGGAAACCAACATCTCAGAGACCATGGCAAGTTGGTAGCAGGGGCTGTGAACATCTCTCAAGCTCTGTGAAGAGGAAATTAGGATAAGATCATGGTATTAATGAACAGTCATTAAAAAGAGCCAAGCAAACAAACAACCTTGTATTAAAATAATTATATATATATATATATATATATATATATATATATATGCCTAAATTTCTGCCAAAGCAGCTGGCATTACCTTTAAAGGATTTTTATAGGTGAGTGTTATCAAAAAGAGAAAAACTACATTTAAATGGCATTTCCCTTAGTTTAAAAACACAGAGTGCTGCTGATGGATGTGGAACAAGGTGCATGATGTTGAGGGGAAGGGACATGAAAGTGGCAGTATAATGAAGCATCAAAAGAAAGAGTTGTCAAAATGAGGAGACTTTAACAAGGGTGCGTGCACTGTCTTCAGAAGGAATATACAGTCTAGTGTGGCAGTGATGTCTTGTTTTTTATCCCCCACCTATGGGCCAAATAAAATAGAATCAATGTATATTAATCACTCTGGAAAGGATTTAAGCTGACAAAGCATCCCAGCTCACAGAAAAGCTCTGCAGCACTGCAAACGTCCCTTGAGAGAAAGAGAACAACTTAGGGTCAACACATGCTCATTTCAATGATGGAATCACATCACACATTTTCATCCAGCCTGGTGGCTATTTCACACTGGAATACAACTGTCTTTTCAGGTTAAAACAAATATATTGTTCTTGAACTTTTCACAGATTTAGAGTAATGTTCCAGTCCCACTGACACCAGGATTTCAGTAACATTCCACTCTGACCCCATTTTTTTTTGTTAGGGTTGTATCTTATCTGAACTGGAAACCAGCTTAAGGATCTTTGAATGTAGGTTTGCCTCACTGGACAAATGAAGAAACTGAGGGCAAGTGAGGTGAAGCCAATGGGCTGGAATTATCAGGTTAGCTCATTACTTTTTTCTATGGTAGCTAGTGGAATCTTTAAAACAGTCACAAAAAATATGCAGAAGGCATTAGGTGAAATTGGTAAGTTAAAAACAGCAGATGGAGGAGTTTTGAGTACAGAGAAAAACACCTAATCACTGAAGTTCTAGCCCTCATTCTGTCCTGAATGTATTACTTTGGCGAAGTCATTTACTTTCTATGAACCTCAGTTCCTTATCTTGAAAATGCGTTTCTGGCTGAGATGACCTCTATGATTCCTTCTATCTGTAAAATGTCAGTGTACAAATGCTGCTTACCTCATTTAGCTCTGTGTTTGTCAATAAGTTTCCAAAGATATGTTGACTGGGGTATCTCTAGGTGCTAGAAAAATGTCCTGAGAATCAAGTCGCTAAGATTCTGAAAATGCATGAAGTCCACAGTGAAAAAAGTAAGGTTTGCACAGGACTTTGTATGTTAATTTTCCCCAGCAATTATGATAATAATAATGACTGGCATTCATCTGAGTATTTATGAATAGCAGCCATTATTAAGCTAATATACACATATAAGCTCAAAATCACCATACATAGCGTATTAGCTTTTAAATCGTCACATACTACATAAATGGATAGTTTAAAAAATACTCATTTTACAGATGAAGAACATGACAAAGAAACTAGGAAAAGGAAGTTGCCCAAGGTTACATGGCTAACAAGTAGCAGAGCCAGAAGTCAATCACAGACATCTATCTAGAGATGCCAACAGCACTACTGTGCTTCCAGAAGGCTGCAAGATTCAGAATCTTCAGTATGTTCCTAGGGGTATGTGTTTGGAGAGCTTGAGATGCTTTAGGGCCAGAGTCTCATATACATGTTTGTCTTTAGCACCAAGCAAAGGCCTGTGTTAAATAAATGTTGTAGAATGCATGGTATTAACAGGTGTAAAAGTAAATTGAAATAGAGACCTTCAAGTATGCTTCAATGCTGGAAGAATCCCTGAGCAGACAGAGCCTGTTAGACCTTAGCCTTGCTTGAATTGCAAACATCAGCAGAACTTAACTTGAGCTATTTATTGTAAATGCCTATAATAAGGACAAACAGAACTTAAGCTCATCCAATCACACTTATAATTACATAACTAGGAATTTCCAAGCAAAGACAGCTTTATAACTGAAACCAATCAAATCTTTTCTTGGTATTAGTTCTGCATTCTCTTTACAAAAGCTTAGTTCTTGTACTTATTCAATGGAGCCCCCATACCACTTCTGGTTTGGAGCTACCTGATTCATGAATCTCTGTTTGCTCAAAGGAACTCTTTAAAATTTTACAGTGCTTCCGTTTACTTTTTTAACACAGGTCACTTTTTACTGTTGCTCACTAACATACAGGGATACCAAAAGGTGATGGGTGGAAATGTAAAGATTTCCTTACGCCACTACCTCTTAGACCAAACCTCTCTTTTCTGGGCAGGTTTAAATGTAAAATGCATACAGAGTGAGGGAGCTGACTAGCAAGCACGCATTTGGGGACTCTGACACTCACCCTGCTGCTGAATGAGCTGTGCCCGAATAGGGCCAGGAGACACACACCTATTTTTTTAAATTATACTTTAAGTTCTAGGGGACATGTGCAGAACATGCAGGTTTTTACATAGGTATATATGCGCCATGGTGGTTAGCTGCATCCATCACCTCGTCATCTACATTAGATATTCATCCTAATGCTATCCCACCCCTAGCTCCCCACCCCCCAGAGGGCCTCAGCGTGTGATGTTCCCTTCCCTGTGTCCACGTGTTCTCATTGTTCATCTCCCACTTAAGAGTGAGAACATGCAGTATCCGGTTTTCTGTTCTCGTTAGTTTGCTGAGAATGATGATTTCCAGCTTCATCCATGTTCCTGCAAAGGACATGAACTCATTCTTTTTTATGGCTGCATAGTATTCCATGGACACACCTATTATCTCTAGGCATTTTGATCCCACACCACCAATCTCTATCACTTAATGCAATCTATCCCATTCTCCTTTCATTATACCATGCTGCTCAGCTAGCAGCTGAGCTAGCAATTTTTCTTGCTTATGTAGTTCTTGAGTAGGAATTAAAAATGGTTACAGGAGATAATTGTAAAAATACTTTGTAAGCCTTAATGTATGAAGCAAATGTTAAAAGGTGGCATTGTTGTTGCTGCTGATGCCACTACTGCTATTATTACTGCGACCACTACTATTCTCTTATTATGTTATTATGACTGGAGCATAAATGTCAAAGTGTAGAGATTTCCCCAGGGCAGCTATACCTTTCAAGGCCTAAGGCAGAGATTGGGAAGCCAAATATAGCCCTTCTTGCATTTTGTAAATAAATAATGCTATACTAGATACAGCACTGCCCACTTCTTATTATCTGTAGTTGCTTCTCAGTTTTAAATGCAGAATTGACTAGTTGTGATGGAGATTTTTCTGGTCTGAAAAGACAAAAATATTTATTATCTGGCCCTTTACCCCTCCAAAAAATATTTGCCATTTTCTGACCTCAGTTGATCCCAAGTAGGTGGTTTTTACCTCAGTCTTGACATGATGCCTAAAAAATAGTAAATTATTCCACAAGGGATGTGCAGTGCTGTAGAGGAGAAATGTCAAGAAGCAGAGAAGGCATTCCCCATTCCCATTAACTCCAGTGCTCTAGTCGTGTCCCTTGACCTAGACAGACTTCATTTCCAGCACAAGGCAGAAAGAGTGGCCAGACAAGATGTTAGATTAGAACCATGAGATGGCTTAGTAAGTCCTTTCTGATTTCAAAAGTCTGTATTGCTTCATGTTTTTAGTTTTTTGCTAATAACACCATTAGATCAAGTAGCTGGTATTTTGACTTGTCAGTAACTAAGAAGACTTTCCAAAAAAGATCTAGAGAAGAGCTACTGAAAATTTCTTAAGGCATCTTTATACTACTCATAAAGCTCATTTCCTGAAGCCCCAAGCCTGGAAGAGGCAGGGTAGTAGAGTAGGAGGGCACGAGCTTTGGGGGTTTGGATTCCTCCATTGAAACATATATAGCTGTGTGTTGTAAGTTACTTAACCTTCCTGAGCTATAGTTTCCTGTTGATACAGTTTGGATGTTTGTCCCCTCCGAATTTCATGTGGAAATGTGATCCCCCAACAATGGAGGTGGGGCCTGGAGGGAAGTGTTTGGATCATCAGGGCAGATCCCTCATGAATGGCTTGGTGCCCTGTGTGGTCTGTTTTCACACTGCTGTAAAGAACTACCTGAGACTGGGTAATTAATAAAGAAACGAGGTATGATTGACTCCGAGTTCCATATGGCTAGGGAAGCCTCAAGAAACTCATAATAATGGCGGAAGGTGAGGGAGAAGCAAGGCATGTCTTACATGGCAGCAGGAGAGTGAGACAGAGGGAAAGGGCTACACTTTTAAACAATCAAACCTCCTGAGAACTCATCATCATGAGAACAGGATGGGGAAAACCATCCTCATGATCTAATCACCTATCACTAGGTCCCTCCCTCAGCACACAGGGATTGCAATTCAAGATGAGATTTGGGTGGGGACACAGAGCCAAAGCATATCATGCCCTCCTTGAAATAATGAATGAGTTCTCACTCTGTTAGTTACCATGAGATCTGATTGTTAAAAAGAGCCTGACAACTCCTCCCTTATCTCTCTTGCTTCCTCTCTTGCCATGTGACCTACCTGCCCTTTTTTTTACCTTCTACCATGAGTAAAAGCTTCCTGGGGCCTCTCCAGAAGCCAAGCAGATGCTGGTGCCATGCTTGTACAGTCTGCAAAACCATGAGCCAAATAAACCTCTTTATTTAATAAATTACTCAGCCTCTGGTATTCTTTTATAGCAACACAAATGGACTAACACACCTGGGGCATCGTGATATCTATCTTGTACTAATTCTTGTATGGATTACAGACACTGTAATATATGTAAAACACCTGGCATATGACGAGGGCTCAATAAATGGTAACTGTTACCATTATTATTACAACCCACAGGATGTGAGGTGTTAGACTGACAAAGGAGCCTCAAGAATAGAGAGAAACACCCATGCAGGCTGACATTTGAAATGTTTGATTGTCAGAAGAAAAGGAATGTTTTCTTGCCTCCCTTCAGCAAATATTTCTGGAAGAAAAAAATCTAGTAGCCAGAAACCTGGGAGACTGAATATTATTCGCCCACTTATTTCAATATTCCCCTAATCAGGACTGGATTCCCTCTTCTTCTTCTGTCTTCAGAATACATCTCAGTTCCCCTATTTCAACTTCAAATCCATAAATGGATCCCTTAATCATACACATATATTAATAGCTAATTCCAAAACTTCAAATGAGAAACCATGTAGTTTTTGTCATACACACACACACACACTCCACAAATACACATACACACACGTGGATATTAATCATATATTATCTTCTGCAAGCCCAAATGATTTGTTTGAACCCTGCCTTAGAGAATCAGGCACTGTCACCTCCAAGGGATGATGTGCAAGGGTTTGATTTGCAGCTAATAGAAAAATCTATTTCTTTCAGTTTCACTTCTGTCACACGAGGACCACTGTGTTCCCTACAGTAGATTTCTTCTTCTTTTGCAATAACTACCGAGATGACAGGTCTCAGGCAATAATACGAGCAGCCCAGGTTGAGTGGCACCTATTAGTTTTATGACCACTGGTTCAGAATGGCCTTGAAGTATCCACAACCCATCTTAATGAAGATGGGTAAGACAGCTGCTGATGAAATCAAATTTCTCCTCTTCCTTCCTTTCCATCTTAAAGTCCATCAAGCTTTCATCTTCAGCAACAAAACAGCTGCCAGGGCAAACACTCAGCCACAGTCAATCACAGCAGATAGTCCACATGATTGCCTTTTGGAAAGTGAGCTGGGACCCTGGGCTTTGTTGCAATGACAACGCCAACTTGCAGAGAGGAAAGAAATGAGCAGATGTGTCATCTTTCTCTGAATTAAAAATGCAACAGAACTATATAGCGTATTTAATGTGATATAGCAAAAATAAAAATCCTCTGAAAAGTTAGAAGTATATATATATGAAATTAGCAATGATGTCCCTACAACTAGCAATAGCAGTGCTCTTGCGGAGCATAGGCAAGAGGAAATTTCCTCCATAATGCAGTAAGGCATGTGGTCTCATTCTCAGCTAATCTGAAGTAATGTTCTTCTTTATAATTCCTGCTCTGGCAAAGTCTGTATTTCCCAAATCTTCATTTTCCATGAAGGTCCAACTCAATTATCACTTTATGGTAGATTGTTTGCAAACACAGCAAGAAACCCTCCCATCCTCGCATGCTCACCCTTTTGTAATATGCTTTTGCTGTTCTTCCCACTAAGACATGTCATCTATCTCCCTACCCACTGAATCTGGCCTGGCCCGGCCCTGAGACTTGCTTTGACCAATAAAATGCAATGAAAGTCTTCTTATATGGTTTCCAAACTCTCAAGAGTTGCTGTTCCTGTTATACCCCTCTCTGGGAGGCAGCCCTGAGATGACCACGTGAAGGAGCTGACACTAGACAAGATGAGAGATCATGTGGTACAGAGATATCGCCTAAGGCTCCTTGGCCTAATAACCAGAACCAACTGCCAGGTATGTGTGTGAGACCACATTAGACCATCAGCCCCTGCCTATCTGTCAGATAACTGCAGCTACACGAGGGACCTCATGTGAGATCATCTAAGCTACCCAGCTGAGTCAAGTCTAACCTGCTGACCCACAGAATCACAAGCAAATAACACGTGTACTTTAAACACAACTTTTGAGTGTTGTTTGTTTTGTAGCAATACCTAACTAAACTACTCTTCAGCTACGAGGACTTCCCCAGTGGCTGGTAGAAAACACAATGTCCAATTAGATAAACAAGTTTAAATCTTTGTTTTACCACCTTAGTCACTTTTGACCTAGGGCAGATTACTTAACATTTGAATGTCATTGAGGATGAAATGCTAAAATTCACCTGTTGGGGGGACCATAAGGGACAACATATGTGACCACTTCAGCGTAGTGCTTGGCATGCAGGGGACACTCATTCTTTTGATACTTGTCACTTTCCACTTCATTATAGTTATTTACGTGACTTAAGCTGTTAGATTGTCCAGCGCTAGAACTTTATTGATCTTTGTGTCACTTGTAATATATTGCACAATGTCTTATACATGGCTGACATTCGATGCATGCATATTGAATGGATGCTCAAATATCCTCCAATATATAGCTTGGCTTCATGCTGTCATCGTTACTGGGATTTCTGGAAGTGGTCTGCAAACAGGATTGCAGGGAAATGGATGCTGTAACCCTGGTTAAGTTCCTGTAACACCTGAGATTCCTTGCAGCCCAAAAACGTATTATAATCATGACACGGGTTGGCATTTATGGAATACTTATTAATGTGCCTGAATCTTTACTACGTTTTTAGGGTATGTAAAAATGTTTAATCACAATAATTTTCCTATATAGGTTTTATCATGGCTATTTTCAGATCAGAAAGCTTAAATCTAGGGACAGGGGTCAGCAAACGAGGTGCTCCCGTTTTTGCAAATAAAGTTTCACTGTGATATAGCCACACTCATTTGTTTGCACATTGTCTGTGGCTGCATTGACATTAAAATGGTAGTTGTGGAGGCAGAGACTATATTGCCTGCAAGGCTGAACATGTTTACTGTCTTGTCCTTTACAGGAAAAGTTTGCTAACCTCTGGGTGACCTACTGAGAGAATGATCAGTCACACTCAGATATGTGGAGTTAAAAGCTTACATTTGGTCCTCTATACTACGTTGCTTCCTATTGTCTCACTTGCTTAATCATTTACTCATCCCACCTTATCTTTTAAATAGCAGCTCACAGGCAAGCGCTTGGTGAGAAAAAAAATGTTGAGACCTCTGAAACAGCAGCCAAAGAAATGTCAATTGCTGAACTGTGGTCTCCCTATTCATGTATCTGGTTAAGAATGCTCGATCATCTGGCCTTCTGTAGCTGCAAGCCATGGAGCCACACTTGGCACTAATTGAAAAATAAGAAGTGAAAAGATTTGCTTTCAACACAAATTTGAATGACTGGAATTATATCTTTATTATCTGAAGTGGGTGCTTGTGATTTGTCTACCTATTCTGGCATCAGGAAGAAATACCACAGAAATTAGCCTCTGGCTGGTCATGTCATTATAAGCCAGTTATAGCCCCTTTTTAGAAAATATGATGGATATAAAATCAACCTGCTCATGCAAATAAATTTCAGATTTGTTATGCATAATACAAAATTACCTGGTGCTTCAGAAATAAACGATTCACTGAGCAATGTGGAACTTAAATAAAAGAAACCTGTTAAAATATACACAGAAATGAAGACAAACATCTCTGAACTGATAAACCACAGTGACTGGGAAATGTAATTGAATTTAAAAGGAAAAGTGATCATTAAATGGTCATCTTTTTAGAAACAATACTCTCCTACAAAGGGGCATAATGGAGAACGTAAAACAGCACTTTAAAAGTTGTGAAGCGCTATGTAAATGAGAGGCGTTATATTTATTTTTCTCTTCGTTACTGGTTTTGATCCTGATCACTAGTAATTTGAAATGGCCTGCAGCGCTGGTTTACTACCCACTCACACCTGTGCAAATTCTGAGCCCCACTTGGAAACATTCCTCCTATCCATCTCTATCTTTCCAGCCTCAAAGCCACCACCCTGTCCTTAACTTTCTGTTTAATGATTTTCAAAGTTTGCTAATGAGTCCTTACAAATTCAGTCTTGTCATTCCAATTTAGCCTACATGACGCTGCCAGAACATTTTTAAAACTCATTTTATTTATTCATCCAACATTAGATGATTACCTGTTTGTTACAACCCCAGTGATTATGCTAGAAGAGGAAAACAGATGTGGTCTCTGATGAGATAAAATATAGGTTGCCAGATAAAATATAGGATGCCCAGTTAAATTTGAATTTCAAATAAACAACAAAATTTTAAAATTATGAGTATATTCCAAATATTGCATGGGATATACCTGTACTTTTAAAAAGTTAGTTATTTATAGCCAGGTGCCATGGCTCACGCCTGTAATCCCAGCACTTTGGGAGGCCAAGGTGGGTGGATCACCTGAAATCGGGAGTTCAAGACCAGACTGACCAAAAGGGAGAAACCCCATCTCTAATAAAAATACAAAATTAGCCGGGCATGGTGGCACATGCCTATAATCCCAGCTACTCAGGAGGCTGAGGCAGGAGAATTGCTTGAACCCAGGAGGGAGAGGTTGCAGCAAGCCAAGATCACACCATTGCACTCCAGCCTGGGCAACAAGAGTGAAACTCTGTCTCCAGAGAAAAAAAAAAAAGTCAGTTATTTATCTGAATACAAAATTAAGTGAGGTGTCTTGCATTTTTATTTTCTACAACTAACAATGCTATCTAACCCCAATGGAATCATCTTAGGAAAGAGATACTAATCAGATAATCTCACAGCCAAATGTATAAAAAGGAATTGTGAAATGAGCAAGTGGGGAGAGTTCCAGAAGGTTATGAGAACCAATGTTCTGGGAATTTGAATTTCTCAAAGGAGTGGCAGGGGGACTTCCTTGAGGAGGTGCTACACTAAAGAAGAGATCTTAGTTCTGAGTAGGTGACCATCCAGAAGTGAGGACGCTGTTTAAATAGAATGAGCAAAAGCAAGTCTGCAGCGGTGAATAGGAGTGGCTGGGAGAAGCCCAGAGGCCTGGAATAAAGAAGGCAGAAGGACCTCTGGGTGATGAGGCTAAATGTGCTATGCTAGTGATGCCAGATCATTCAGGGACTGCTAGGCCACATTAAACATTTTTATCTTGATTTGGAGGGCACTGGAAACAGTGAAGAAAGAGGCTTTTGTTTTTTATTTATTTGCTTTTGTTTTGTCTTATGGTTTCACATTTTGAAAAGATACAGCACCTTCCTATAAGATTTAAGCATCAACTTAGCCTTGACCCTTTTTTTCTCTTGTAAATAGTGATAATGGTAAAAGAATTATGGGGAAATTGAAAGGGACAAATCATATAATATTTACGTTACTGATTTTCAAACTATAAATGCCAAATATATCCATTATAATTATAGTTATCTCAATGTCCTCCATCAAAGAGCCCCAACCTTCTTCCTCAGCCCTTCTCACAATGGAGCCCCACAAGTCCAAAACTCAGTAAATGGAGTCACTGATTCCGGAACCCCTAACTTTTTTTCCCCAAGTATATTTCACCCCATCTCCTGCATGCCTGTGGAAATCATTCTTCAAAACATTATAGTTGATTTCTCCTATGAAGCACTTTTTAATGACCTACTTGGTTGTGATATCTTCCCCCTCTAAATCCCCACGGTAGTTTGTACTTATCTCATGATGTCATGATGTTTGTCACACTACAACGTGCATTAAAATACTGTATGTTCTTACCTTTTCAATCCACTCATTCTATTCTTTCACTTATGAGTATCATTAAGCACCTTTTGTAAAAGAAAAACTATGTTAGCCAATCAAAATACAGAAATCAATGACTCATTCCTTATCCTTAAGAAAGGCAGAACCTAGTGGAGAAAACAATCACCATCAACAAATAATAGCAACACAATGTTATACGTTTAATAAAATGAGAGCGAGCTCTTCTACCAAGGCATGAACCTCTTGTAGGCAAGGCCCAAATCTTATTTATATTTAAGAGTCTGATACCCAGGACAGTGCCTGGAAAACAGTAGAAGACTTAATATATGTTTAATAATTTTTATGATTCAACAAGAAAACTGCTATAGAGAAAAAAGAAAACACAGAAGACTGAAAAACTCACTGTGCAGTGGGAAGTAGGGAAAACTTTGCAGACCAGGTATTATGGAGTGAGCTGTCATGTAAGAAATTAGTAGCAGTCTACCAAATGAGGGGAGATTCTCAAGCAAAGGAAAAGTACAAACTGATGCTGTGATGTTTTTAAAAGGCCTACTGAGTATTGAGGTTAAAATGATAGATGGGAGCCCATATTTGTGAAGCATCTATGCCATTTATTCATCCATCCCTTTATTCAGCAATGTTTATGAAAACTCAGTCTTTGCTAGTCACTGCCTTAGGTACTGGGAGTACAACCACGAACAAGGTCAACACGGTCTCTGCACTCAGAGCCTTCCTTCTAGTAGATTAATGGAAGAAATACACGCATAAGAAACCGTAAGAGATATTCAAGTTACAGTGCAAACAAAACAAAGTGGTATGCTGGAGAGACACTTGAAAGAGTATTTTTTATTTTTTATTTTTCGTATAATCTTGCTCCTTCTAAGAAAGAGTGCTTTTTAGATTAAGGAAGGGCTCGTGAGGGGATAACATTGAAGTCGAAGCCTGATGTATAATAAGAAGCAGTGGCTACATGGCAATCTGGATGAAAACATCCCTGAGAAAAGGAATTGATCATATAAAGGCCCTATGGTGGCAGCAAGATTGATATCTTCAAGGAGGGAAAAAGGAAAAAGAAAAAGATGAAGGCCAAGGTGGTCAAAGATCATGTTAGGAGATGAAGTTGGAGATAAGCCCGGGCCAGATCATAAAGGTAAGGGCTGGCTTTTGTTCTGCGTACAGAGGAAATGACACGATCTGATTGGACTGCATCCTTTAGGCTATGAAGAGCCCATGGAAGAGTGGCATGATCAGACTGGTGTTTCAGATGGATGGCTCCACTGGTGAGTGAAACATGGACACAGAGGAAAAACAGAAGCTAAGGAAGGTCTTTTAAGGGAGGTTGTCGTAACTGTTTGGATGATATGGCTGAAAACGTAATTGAGATGGAAAGGACAGATCTAAGCATCATTTTAATAAATTGTAACTACACTGAAAGCCTTTGAGAGCAAAGCTCATGTTTCACATTCCACTTCAGAGCATGAACCACTGCCTTGCCTTGCTCATCATAAGTGGTCAATAATAAAGTATGAATTCCAATACATTTCTTTTGCAAACACTCCTGTCTGTTTTCCTATCCTTCTTATACTGAAGAACCCAGAAATTCTATACAAGACTGTAGGTCATACAGGGTGATGTAATAGACAGAAGCTAGATAAGTTTTGCTCTGTCACTTCATACTTGAATGACTCTGGTCAAGTCATTTATGCTTCTTTGGTTTTGATTACATCAGCTAAAAAAAAAAAAATGGAACAAATAACACTCATACCACTTGTCCTCCTGCCACACAGGGCTGGGCTGTGGATCAAAAAACTACCGAGAATTTTCCCTGCAACACTGCAAAGCATTCTATAAATAGCAGTAATATTAGAGGGATATACCCAAACTACATCAATCACAAAGGGAAACTGGTCAGAATTTTGAATACTGATTTCACGTGTAGTACCTAATATTGAATGAGTTGATAACATACCCTTTCCTACATGATAATGACTCAAGTTACGCACTACGTTATTTACCAAGTCATTGATTTAAAATACTTACAGAACACCTAACGTGTGTAAGAAAATGTGCTAGGCATCTAGGGGAATTAAAGATAAAATGATCACAGAAAAACCAACCATACTCTCTTGTAGTGTCACACTCCTAAACTGCAGCACGACCCTCGATACTTCCTTTTTACGGACAGATTGTACATTTTTCTTTTTATGACAAACCATCTTCAGTCAAGAGCTCCTTGGGTAGTTAATGGTGTCTTGTGATGATGCTTAAAACTCTCCTCTCATTTTACTCTTGATTAGAAAGAAAGAAAGTGCGGGATCTAAGCCCTTGACTGATTTACGCTTCAATTTAATTTCTCCCTTTCTCTTTCTTCTTTCCTTTCACTGGATAAAACCTTCCATGTCATTAGGCTCAAAAGCTCTTATCAAACAGTTTGATTGAACTGCAGCATGCTGAATTGCCCTTCTAGGCTGCTGGGGCAGAGAGAAAGCAGGGTACCCTGTCAGGGGGCGGCATTCCTGAGACGGAGTGAGAGCTGCACTGTGCATGGCAATTGCAGGAAACAGTAAGAGTGCTTGGAGTGTCTTGGTTGTCATGCTGCTGTCTGCTCCTTCTGTGTTCATTTGTTACTTGAGATGTGCTGGAGACAATCCCAGTCTGCCAGTCCACAGCAAAACAGATGACACCTGGAGAACTTGAATGCTAACATTGTCATAGTACAAGGAGACTAAACAGAGAAGCCGAGAGCTTGCATGTTACCCTCACCTTGCCTCTAATTTGAAAAGAGTGATTTGAGAAAACTATTCACAAACTTCTGGTCTATTCATTTTTTTTCACATGAAAAATAACTTGATTGAAAAGGGTCTCTAAACACCTCTTGCAGGTTTAGCACTTGATGATTCCACAAACGCAAAGCAGATTTTGAGTCCAAAGAATGTCCTTCATCAGAACATTATTTTCGGGGCATCATTATTCCTCAGGGCCTGGGGAACTTGGTGATGAGGTTGTGGGTCTATTTCTCAGGGACCAATATCAAGTAACTTGGGAAGGGAAATAAAAGGAACTGTCTCAGAAGTTTCTGAAAGAAAGTTCTTAATAATAATTAGTTTAACCAGTCTTTAATAGCTGACAGATGATGAGGTGACCAATACATACACATAAAATGGCTCTCTGGCCTGAAAAAAAAAAAAAAAAACAGGAAACATGAAAACATGAGTTATCTCAAAGAAGGGGCTGTCTATATAAGGCCAGGACTCTAGGTTTGCCTTCCTATTTCACATCAAAGCTGTCCACTCCTGAGACTATTATTAACATGTTGACATGAGCCTGTGACAACACTGCACGGATAAATGATGCTAGAGCAGTAAGAAGCAGATACTGAAACATCCCTATATCTGTGATGCATGGCAATCTTAGCTCTCATGTCTGATCCTTACACTCTAGGCCAGGAGCTAATTGGGCTGCTATGAAGGTTTTCTGTTGCATCATTTTTTTCTGGCTCACACATTTACCTACATGTGCACGCAAACACACACATATTCACTCAAGTTGGAAACTCACTGTCTCCTTGACATACTCATTAGTTTTACCCTCATACTTAAAGAACTATTGCCATGTATGAAGGACCAAGAGTTAAAGTAGATTCAAGGTGATCTAATAAGATCTGGTAAGGGTGAGGAAGTATTTTAGAAATCATTGGAATTTTGCCTATTGGCATTAATGAAAGGTGAATGCCACACTTGTGAAGGCAAAGCTGACAGGCCACCCCACAATCATTATTCTCAATGCCCTTCCTTTCTTTTTTTCTTTTTTTTTTGAGACAGTCTTGCTCTGTCGCCAGGCTGGAGTGCAGTGGCGCGATCTTGGCTCACTGAAACCTCTGCCTCCCGGGTTCAAGCAATTCTCCTGCCTCAGCCTCCCGAGTAGCTGGGACTACAGGTGTGCACCACCACGCCCAGCTAATTTTTGTATTTTTAGCAGAGTCAGGGTTTCACCATGTTGGCCAGGATGGTCTCGATCTCTTGACCTCGTGATCCGCCTGCCTCGGCCTCCCAAAGTGCTGGGATTATAGGCGTGAGCCACCGCACTTGGCCAATTCCCTTTCTTTCAGGTGAGAGAATTAAAACCAGGAAAGTTTGATTGCTTACCTAAAATCATAAGTTGGGGAGAAAGCCTACTGTAATTACTGGAAATGAAACTTCCTGAAAAAAGAGATTCCTAGAGTGAATTATACATGAGGAGAATGAGCCACCAATGGGCTTCCTTGTCAAAGGAGAGGGGGTCCCTCACTCATGGATCCTTGATTGAAGCTGTAACCATTCATTGCCAGCAGATTCTGAAACTGGTATGAGTTTCCAAAGGCTGTTTTGAAAAGCATCTTCATAATGTAATAGAATTTGTGAATCTAGGGAAGTGTTCTGATTAGTTGCTCTCAGTATTCAGGATCAGTTCTATATTTGCACAGATTACCTGATATAAGAGTTCCACAGATGCTATGGGCTAGCTAACTGGTTAGTAAGTGGAAAAACTTGAGTGAGTTGCTTAACCCTCTGTGGCTCAGTTTCCGTTCCCGTAAATTCATGAAAATAATGGTGCCTACCTTGAAGGATGGTCAGTACAGAATAAATGCAGAAAGCTAGAGTATTTGGTTGAATACTTGACATGAGGTCAGTGTTTACTGTTAGCTGTTTAGAAAATATTCAGAGTCTTCATAATTTATCCTGTATCTAGGCAGACCCTAAAAGGTCTTTTTAAAAATGACTCAGTATTCCATTTAAGAATCCCACTTTGAAATTTTTTTCCCACCATTCAGGTAATATTTCATAAATACTGAAATCTTAAGAGCACAGGACAGGTTCAAACTGCTTACGTACCGAACTTGGTTGTGTCATATATTACCTATAAGACCTTAGGCAAGTGATTCAAACTTTCCATGCCTCAGAGTCTGCCTCTTTAAAATGGGAAAACGGGCTGGGCATGGTGGCTCACGCTGGTAATCTCAGCACTTTGAGAGGCCAAGGTGAAAGGATCACTTGAGCCCAAGAGTTTGAGACTAGTCTGGACAACACTGCAAAACCCCATCTCTACTAAAATAAAACTTTAAAAATGGGAAAACAACTCTACCTACTTCATAGGACAATTAAGTGAACTATAATGTTTAGAGAAATGTCAGACGTGTTGGAAGGCAAAGATGTCAGGCGTAATAAAAAGTGATCGATTGCCATAATAAAACCCAAAGTAGATATTATTGTCATTCTTATGAAAATAGAAGTTTCCTATCTTGTGTTTAATTTATCTAAGAAGTTTGATTTAACAAAAGAGAACATTCAAAAATGCCCATTCCATTATGCAGAGATATTGATTCAGGGAAAAAGATATATAATAACTGGCTCCTGGAAAAAATATACAATAAAACTCTGGCTATCCAAGTTACAGGATCCTCTCTCTGCCCAAATTATTCATGAGACCAAATTCTCCCAAGAGTGGAGCTTTAACCCTTTAATCATCTTTTCAAACTTTTAAATTTATCAGAATGTGTCTAGAATGGACCCAAAAAGTCTGAAGAGGTTTTGCTTTAGCTGTGATCTGGTTGTTTTCTCATAAGGGACTTTCAGCTTTTATTAAAACTAGGGTTTCAAAGCAACTGGATTTCCTCTATTAGTTATCAATTACAAAGAATCCGCAATGCCTTTGCTGACTATCACCACTTGCTCATAATAAATCTGGGATTTGAGGCCAGGAAATTAAATGAATTGCAGAAGCTTTTTTTTTAAACTTTCAACTAGAGTGATGGCTATTTTTTTTTTTTTTTTTCTGGAACTACCAAAGCAAAACCCAGCCTGGGGAATCTATTTAGTTCCTCTCGCTACCACATCCCTGAATACGTCCACTATACTTACGCAGTTCTTCAGGTCTTGCATGTTCTTCATTAAATGAGTGAACATGACTGTGCTGCAACTTTAAATTTTTGAAAATGCTTATTTCACTTTGGTGTTTGGGGTAATTATTTCTTCCTACTTGTTTGAGTCTCTGCAGATAACCAGACTCTTCCTGTCTCCTCCTCCTTTCCCTTCTATGACACCACAAATGACAAAGGTGCAAAGCAAATAGATGTTAAGTAAAACACCGACGTGGGTTCAGTTTAATACTGTGCTCTATCAACTCGCTCTACTGCCTAGCAACCATGGTGGCTCACCCCGAGTTCATTTTCACTTCAATGTGCCACACAGAAAAGCAGCCTAAATGTATATCGTCAGTTCTGAAACATATAATCTGTAAACTACAGGAACAGGCAGATCATTTCCATTAGTTTCTTATGTAGCAAAAACCACAATTTTCACCCAAAGAGTGTAATTATATTCAAATTCTGAACGACTGCCTCGGAAATAGTTGAAATTCATAGTTTGGGGGAAAGTCACTCAGGAGTGAATATACATGGTTATGTTTTAACGTGGGGGGTGAGGGGAATATTTCAAAACAATAAAAAAGGGAGGGCAGGACAGTCTTTCAGAAAATGTGGCTTGCTGGTTTCCAGGGGCTTTATGTTTTCACAGCTACTCAATAGCTGGTAAGCAAGAGATCAGGACTGGGGTTGGGGTCAGGCCTCCAAAGCTGTGATCTTGGTTACCGCTTCCAGATGAAGAGCAGTAACAAGTGAGCGGACAGGCCATTTCTTTCCTGCTTTCTGGCGAGTGACATCCAACCAGAACAGAAAGTGTCTCCTTTTACAGAACCCTGCATCTGAGCACTTTTTCACACTGAGGTCTCCTGTACAAAGGAAGCTTTCAGGACACCCCAAGAAACTCTACCTTGGCACACAAAGTCAGGCACCTATTAGAAGGATTCTCACGAATAATTTTTATTTTGAGATGGAGTTTCGCTCTTGTCACCCAGGCTGGAGTGCAGTGGTGTGATATCAGCTCACTGCAACCTCCGCCTCCTGGGTTCAAGCGATTCTCCTGCCTCAGCCTCCTGAGTAGCTGGGATGGAGCCATGTGCCACCATTCTCAGCTTATTTTTGTATTTGTAGTAGAGATGGGGTTTCACCACGTTGGCCAGGCTGGTCTCAAACTTCTGACCTCAGGTTATCTGCCCACCTTGGCCTCCCAAAGTGCTCGGATTACAGATGTAAGCCACTGCACCCAGTCAAGAATTTTAATGGAAGGCCTGGAAAGTCCAACACTGGCAAAATATATGCCTGCAATACATAATCTGGATAAGAGGAGATTCCTCTGAAGAAAGAGAGGGGGGGAACAAGCCTGCAATTTTAGAAAGTGTCTTGAAGGACTGAGAAGTCGAGGAAAGAAATGGCAATGGACTCAGAGTCATGCTGCCTGAGCTCCTAACCAGTCCTGACACTAACTGGATGCTCTTAGTTGAGTCCTCATGCTGCCTACCTGGAACATTGAGCTCTCTTATCTCTCTAAGTTCTATGAACCCACTGGTGTGCTTTTGAAAGGTGCATAACTTCCTGTGCCCTTTGCTTCTTTTATAAACTAGCATCTCTCCTCTCCTAGTATCATGTGGATCAAATGATTGATTAGTCTCAGCCAATCAATCAACCAATGAATGATTCATTCATTCATTTATTCATTCATTCATTCAAAAAAACACACATATCACGTATGAATGTTTTGTCAGTCTGCTCCTGTTCATTACTATCTCTTTAGGTTGAAATTCTGGAAAACATTCCAATACTTATTAGGAATTGGACAGTCTTCTAGGTGCTTTGGAAAGGCATGTTAGCTGCATTAATCAAAGTGGTTCATTAATCTGTGTACTTTATTCCTGACAAAGGAGCTTGATGGGTTTGTGTAGTCTGTTCCTTGAGTTGACGGACTGTGTGGTACAGCAGAAAGACCAAGAATTTTGTGGTCATGACCAGGTTTGAATCCTGGCGTTACCACCACATTAATTAAGCCACTTAATCTCTCTGAGGCTCAGTGTTTTTAACTGTACAATAGTCACTTTATTAGGTTCAAAAGCTAGTGAGGATTAAATGAAGTCATATAAGTAAAGCATTTGGGAGAGTACCTGTCACACAGTGGGTGTACATTATGTGCTGGTGTATGATTCAAGCAAGTCTCTCTCAAAATCCTAACGGTAAGTAGAAATAAACCGTTTCCTCTTTATAAACCCAGTTGCTAGTCTGCCCCCTGCTCTGATATGGCTAAATACAGCAGAACATTTTAAACATAACATATAGCTCCTTTCTAGTATTATTAAGGTGTGTTTAAATGAAAGCTGCATTCTTCCCATCTCAGCGTGACTGCACTCAAGTTGGATTGCAGGCTTTATAACATCACAGTGTGCCACTCTGGTACATTATGCTTCTTCTGTCTGAGGGAAAAAGAGAAAACCGGGCTCATGGCTTTGGCATAAGTTATTATGATAGTCAAGGAAACAGAACTATAAAATATTGGCAGACTTGTGTAACGCAGGTAGGTTTAAGATGCACAGTGGTATCTTTAAAGACATACAAGTCAGGGACTCACTCGGTCCTAGTGCTGGAAAACATATGGAGAGATCATCTCACTCAAATCTCTCATTGTACAAATGAGGAAGAAATGAAAAGGAAAGTTTTCCCCAGCTGTGGTATTAAGGTACTTTCACACTACCTGCCATGCAGAAAACTACAGGTGAAGCAAAGAATACAGGTTAGGAAATCAAGATACCTCATAGAATGTCTAAAAGTTAAAAGATTCACATAATTTAAAAATATAATGTTATAATCCAAAGTTACAGAACTGGTCAGGGAGAAAATTGGGGGCAAAATGTATATATCAGCACCATGTCCTCTCAGGAAGAAATTCTGTTTTAAATTCAGGCTTCACAAAGTCAGTTCTAAGAGTTCTGGCATAATAATGTGCTCCTAGCTGCTCTATAACCTTTGAGCCCTGGTAAGCTGAGACACTGCATTAAAAGAAGTTCTCCACTTCCAGATCTAAAGACAGCTGTGCTTAAAAAACATCTGCCTCTTCCTAGTATAAACCAGATTAAAAATTTTAGTTTACAGTGGACACTGAGAATCACGTAGGAATGTTAGAATTCCGCACAGGTTTACCACAAATGGGATCAAATTCTGAATTTCCAAAATGGTCTCCGAGTATTCCTTGGAGTCCTCTCTTTTCACTTTACTAAATCTCTGAGCTTCTAAATGATTTGCTATCATGTGTTGGCCCATGCTAAAATTTGCCTGGCATGAATTTCTACCTAAGAACACCATTACCAAACGTCACAAGCTGACTTTTGTCCCATGCTATGGGGGTTCTAGTGCCATAAACATGAAAATACAATAAAGGTTCTCTCATCTACGTGTACTCAGAGTATGATGTAAATGAAATAATCTCTTGGAGGCCAAAGAGTGTGTGTGGATAGATAGGAAAATGAGGAGAACCAGCAGATGCATGTTCTTTAACGACAATCTACCAACCAGCAAATGATCATCAGTGAAGCCCCTCTTTGTGCAAGGAATTCAAAGAGGGCAGCCTTATCATGAAAATATTTCTCATAAAATATGTAACCTGTACACATTGATTTACAATGTATAAGCACAACTTGTTTAATCTCTCATTCAATTTCTATGATATAAATACAGGAACTATTATCGTTGCTCACTTTAAAGAAATTCAGTCTCAGTGAAATCAAGTAACTTATTCAGGTTCACAAAGTTTCTTAGTGATATAGTTTCTTAGGGGCAAAGTTTCTTAGAACCAAAGGCTGAAGGCTTCTTCCTCTGACCACAGCTGCTCCAACCTCACCTAACACCACACTGTCCACTAGAACTCCATTATTATTTACCTACTATCATAATTAGCACACATTCTGAGCACAGAAACAAAGAAAGGTATTCCCTTTCCCCAGAGTTGAATGCTTTGCTTAGGATTTAGAACAACCAGTGTTTTATAAATGACATGGTCTTTCAATCATCTCACCAAGCTTCACATAACCATGTCATGAAGTAGATAATTTACCTCCTATCTATATTTTCAGAGGAATTTTAGAAAAATAAAAATTGAACAGAAAAATAATGAAATTGATGGCTCTTTAAGTAACATATTTTTCAACTGAGAAATGAGAAATTTGAAAACTAAAAAACAAGAAATTTATACTTAGTTCACCTATTTTTTTTCTTCTTTTCACTGAAGGCTGACATGTGAAAGTGGTGATTTGTGTCTCAGGAAAGGCAAAGAGTGAGCAACTGTAGTCCCCGAAAGGAGTCAATGGCAGGGGCGGAGGGTCTGGCTCAGAAGGGCAGCAGGTCTAGGTGGAGAACGCCTTAATGTGTGGACATGAGAGCACGTGTCTGCAGTCAGACAGAATTAGTCCACATGCACATTAAGATCTGGACTCAGTCACAGAAGATAAACTGAGAAGAAAGCAAACACAAGTCTTCACTGAACCAATGCTGCTTTCCCCACATGTGTAAACATGACATTACCTCTTGGGGCACTATCTTATCAATTTTGTAAGTTGCTACCAGTGTCACTGAAGTTTGATTTTTCTGCTGTGAAAGTTTGAGTCCAATGGAGATTCACTAAACAATACAGCTTTACTTCTTTCCCAATAAGAGGGTCAGTGGTTGGGGGAGGGGGGTAGTGAGGAGAAAGAACATTACAGGCTGAAGTGTGTGCCTTCAAAATTCATACAGCAAAGCTTTATTCCTGGTACCTCAGAATGTGTTTGAGGATAGGGCCTTTAAAGAGATGATTAAGTTAAAATGAGACCTTTAGGGTAGACCCTATCCAATCTGATGGATGTTTTCACAAGAAGGGAGAATTTGGACACACGCAGAGACACCAGAGATGCATGCATGTAGATGAAGGCAAGACCCTATGAAGACACAATGAGAAAAAGGCCATCTGCAAGTTAAGGAGAGAGATCTCAGAAGGAACCCAACCTGCTGACAGCTTGTTCTCGGACCCAAGCCTACAGAGCCTTGAGCAAACAAATTGCTATTATTTAAACCATCGAGTCTGTAGTACTTTGTTATGGCAGCCCTAGCAAACTAATATAAGGAAGAAAGTATGAAAAGTTCAAAATTAATCTTCAGAGATTTGCCTCTCTGTCTGGTCATCTAGAATTCCAGTAAAGCAAACTTTCTCAGGGCTGATAAGTTCATTTACTAAAATGTAAAATGGAATACATTCCTTTTTTACATTCAAAATCTGAGGTGAAAGGAATTAAGTTCTTACTAGAAGATTTCATCCCACAGCCAGTAAGGACAAGTTGTGTGTGTGTGTGTGTGTGTGTGTGTGTGTGTGTGTCTTGTTTTTTCCCTGAAGAGCATTGTTCTAATTATCTTATTTCTCCTCTCTATGACACAGCTGCCCCTACTCCACACCACCCAATGATCCATGTTGAAAGTCCTGAAGAAATTTACACTAGAATATTATAGTCATCCCATGGTGGTCTCTCAAGAACAAGTTTATCTCCAGACCCACTACTTGCCAGTGAATTTTAGAGAAGAAACACAATGCATCTAGAGGAGACAAAGGAGAAACCAATTTAATTAATTCATCACCAAGGGCAAAGATATATAAATCTTATCATTTGATCTGTCAACCAACACTATGAATTATTCAACTCCCCGAATCTCAACAAGGAAGGTATCAAGACAGTGGTTAGAAAGCAGCTGGTTGAGCAGAGGAATGTGCTCAATAGCTCAAAGCAAAAGAAGCCCCAGGGCTGTAAAAACTTTGGGGGTGGGTCTCTGGGACAAGGAATGAGTCCAGGAAAGACTCCAGGATCATGTGTCACAAGGGGGTCCACCACCACCAGTTGGGCTAAGATGGTTTGAATAGGACTTATATGCCCCTCACCTTTACACACACGTTGGTTTCTGAGTAAGAGATCTTCCTGCAAATATATTGTGGTGTGTTCCCTTTTAAAACTGAGCTTTCCAAGAGTTCGATGTCCTCAACTAGTCCCCACAAATGTCTACAGGGCCAGGAAAGTCTGCTACTTTGCGGAGGATAACATTTAAGGTACATATAAAACCACTGTACTCTACAGTTCTGGTGGGTCTGAGGGCCTTTGCTAGGGTCTCTAGCCATTTACTTACTTTCTTATTTTCCATCACACTGAATCTTATCAGATGTAGGTTAATGAAAAACCAGACTGGGGACAGTCAAAAAGATTTAAAGGAGACTGAGCAGTCGATCCTTGAAGAAAACTGCCTTTAAACTACAAATACTGAAGCATTTCTTAGGCAGATGTACATTGGAGTTCTTTTCTGGTTGTTGTTATTGCTATTTTTAGTAGAGACCGGGTTTCCCCATGTTGGCCAGGCGGGTCTTGATTCGAACCCTTGATCTCAGGTGATCCGCCTGCCTCGGCCTCCCAAAGAGCTAGGGTTACAGGCGTGAGCCACAGTGACTGGCCACATTGGATTTCTTAAAGGTGAGAAAGAGGAAAAAAAAGAAAGAAAAAATATACAAAACTCTCTTATGTAACTTAAGCTTGCCAAACAAATATATGTTACTATTTATAGATCTGTAATCACTAAACTACCTTGTGCTTTGATAAAAAATGATATTTACATATGGAAATAAAGCCAAGGATGAAAAGGAACCTGGAGGGATATTTTCAATAACAGGATAATGTAAGTCTCATTTTATAAAGGATATTTAGATTTTATATTAATTTCACTTGATATTTGGATTTTCACCCACTCCCTGCACTTTTAAAACTATGGAAGTATATATATAAAGTTTTGTAATTATTCCTAGCTGAATACCACAATGTCTTATTTGGTTCTGTATCTTCAGCAGTAGCACACAACCTGGCACATAATAAGTGCTCAATGAGTATTGACTGAATGACTGGTGAACAGAAGACAGTATGAAAGTGGGGTGAGGACTCTAAGGGAATGGGGAAAGTTCTACTAGATTCCTTTTAAGAAGAAAGCTGATCCTATCCTGAAACACAATCCTAACATAAGGCAGTTTGGGATACCCCAGATAAGTGTGACCTTAGTCTCCCTAATTCGCAAAGAATCCCAGCATCCTCTAGTCTGTCCTGGGATAAAGGCTTTAAACAAATATATAACATAACCAATTTTCTAAAGATGGGAACCAAGCACAGGCAAAACTGTAGGTAAAATACCAGCGATTTGGAGGATTTCTGTTTCTTCCATCTGTCTTAGCATGAATCCTTCTATAGGGCTGGATAGTGGGGAAAGGGGGTTGGGGCACCAACGGATGAGCAGCAGCTTTGAGGACTTTGGCTTCGCAGAAAATGGGCAAGGGGAGAGCAAGTGCAGTTAGAAAAAAAATATCTCTTAGGTCCAAAGGAGATTCTTGGACTCAAGGCTCTAGTTTTGTTTCATACCAAAATTAAGGGCATTTACTTCTGCACAGACAATAGAGTGCTGCCTTTAACTCTGGAATAAGATTGGCAGTAAACCATCAGTAACAACCATCAGTCTCTTGGTGCCATGCCTCCTATCACCTCCCCCTAAAAGATTTTTAAAACAATTACTGTTAGCTAGGTCTTTGCCTTGGACTAGGATAAAAAAACAAGTATGCACCAAATAAGAATGAGAGGTGCATTAGCAAAGTTCTGTGGGGTCTTTTGGTCCTTTTAGTTAGAGATGCAAAGGGTCACAGCTTGGGTGCAGAATGACAGCCAGATGTAGGGATAGTTTGTTGATGGCTGCTTCTCTTGATTTTATGCTCAAAAACATCAATTAAATATGCAAGGAGCCTACTTAATATAGATGCATTCACTCTCCAAGCCCCAAATCAAGGAATTGAGACTTCAGGATTGAAAGAGGATTGTGAAGAGTTGAATTTATGAGTTTTCTTATCTCAACCATGCCAGACCCTGGAGTTCACTGTACTTTACAGCTCTGGTGGGTATGAGGGCCTTTTCTGGGGTCTCTAGCCATTTACTTACTTTCTTCTTATTTTCCATCATGCTGAATCTTATCAGATGTAGGTTAATGAGAAAGCAGACTGGGGATCAGTCAAAAAGATTTAAAGGAGACTGTGCAACAAATCCTTGAAGAAATAAATGAAAAAAAGAGTCATGTTTAACCTGTGCAAAGCTCAACCCCTCTATGAGAGAGAGAGAGAAAGAGAGAGAGAAACAGACAGACAGACAGACAGACAGACAGAGAGACTGACTTAGGGACCCTAGGTAAGTCTGCTCTGCAAATTCCATCACTTACTAGTATCTGCTTTAACTGTTTACATCCTGAACAAAAGACATCAAAGACCCTGCTGCCCCTAACCTCTAACTGATGCATAATCTTCCTCTCCCTGATGATCATTTACAGTAATTAGCAAAATTTAGCTAATTATCTCTGAGGATTTCCATATTTAATTATGGCCATTAGTAACAGTCTCTCTGGCTTCCCCTATCTCCCACTCCCCCTCTCTTTTTTTTCTTTCTTACCCACTCCCTCCAGTCCCTCTTCCCCCTTAAGAGCTAAGTTTCCATGTCAATGAAATTGCTTTTTTGGTGGTTGTGGCTCTTTCTTCTCCTAGGTTGGTTTGCTCCTTTTTGTTTTTTTTTTTTTTTGGGGGAGCCAACACCAGACCCAGCAGGAGTCACAGAGAAAATAGCCACCAGATCAAGATCAAGCAATCCCTTCTTTTCACCATCCTCCTCCACCAACCTTACAGGCTGTGAGCTGCTTGACAACTCCATCAATTAAAATTTAAGGAGAGAGTCCAAAAGAGCCAGGGTATGTGCTGGCATTTTCTCAGTGTGCTGACACTTACACTACAGACAGCATAAAGCCAAAGCCCAGAGCTAGGAGGCAGCAGGAAGAATCAACTTTCCGAATGGGGTCTGCATGTTATCAGTCTTTAAAATACAAACAAGGGCCGGGACCCCCTAGTATGGTTCAGGTTCCTGTTCCCCGGAGGGCTGTTTCTGCAGCCAGTCTTCATTTCTGTGTGTCAGAGAGGAGTGCATAGTAAACAAATAAGGAAGCTCCTTTCTTTAGAACAGTTTACTACAGCAAGCTCCCACCTTAGCTACAGACATCGCCCTTTTAGAGGCAGCCGGCTAGGAGCTGAAGACAATTTTAAAAGCCATAGATCTCTTCCTTTAATGGCCATGCAAGGAGGGTCATTGGGAGTAAAACACATCATACCTGTATTGTGTGAACAAGCCCATCTCTGCTCCCTAGAAATGAAATAACATTTGCATACGTGGTGGAATTGAAGTTACTATCATTTACACTTGGGTAAATTATAAATGAACTTAGCCTTATCTTACATATTGGTTCCTCTCTGATAGTGAAATTAGATGTGTAGTTTTAGAGATAGCTGCTCTTTCAATCTCTAGATAGACATGTGGGCAAACATAAAGCTGCCAAAATCAACACAAATGGCCACGGGTTGTTAATTACATTTTCTGCCTTCTTATATTCAGCTACTCTTGGCTGACCTTTACCACACAGGCTACTTTACAACAGTTCAATCAGCTTCTGGCTGAAAACTGGATTCCTGTTGTCTGCTCTTCCCACCCCGCCCCCACCCCACCCCGACTAGCTCCCAAGCAAGACCACAAGCAAAGAAGGGTGAAAACAAGGTGAACTGACTATTTCTCCAAGTACAGCATTGGGGCTCATCTGTAAGTTGCCTGCCACCATGGGGGTGGGGAGAGTAGAAGGTTGCAAAAGAGAGAGTGTGGTGTCTGCAGCTATGAATAAGGGAGCTAAGGAGAGAAGAACCCTTTAGAGAAAAGTGGAGGTGGGGGGTCAGGGGCTAGGGCAGAAAACACTAACCTTTAAGAGAAAGTAGAAATATGCTTCCCTCATGAACATGCGATGCTTTTCATCATTTAAAATTCATTTTTTAAAAAATTCTCTTCCCACCCTTGACACTACCTACCAGGCAAGTGAGTTAAGGAATTGCTATGCCCCATTAAAAGGATAAAGAGCAGAGACCCACCGTGCCCTCCTCGAAGGGAAACAGGGGAGCGATAGATAGAAATAGGCACTGAGTGATGCTTGCTGCCATGGAAATGGTGCTCGTGCTGAGAGTGAGACCCCGGCGAGGAAGAGGTGGAGGAGGAGGAAGCTACATTAGAAGAACTCCACACAGAGCTGACGATGCATCCCCAGAACAGGGACCAGATCCCAAGCGTCCAGGCCGGCCGGCGAGGAGGGCTCCGTCTCGCGTGGATTCTCAGGTGCATTGTCAACGCACGGGACCACTACAGATGGGCAGTTTGAATTCCAGCCAGTGAGGAGTAATGAAGTTCATGATGCCCAAAGACCCATCATAGCAGGAGGAAGAGTTGCCAGGATTTAGGGAAGAGGGAAGCAATATGCGCTTTCAAGACAATGATGAATCAGTTAAAAAAAAAAAAAAGACATTAAAGAAAAAAAAAAAGATAAAAAGCAAAGCCCCTTCTCTCTCCCGGGGCTGAAATTTAGGATGCCAGTGTCCTCTCAGGTATAGCAAACCTCTTAGGGAGCCCCGGCATGCAACGCATGTCAGGGGAAGACCGGCGTGGCTTCCTCCAGATCTCTAGGCATCTCGAGTCTGATGACTTAACTGCACACTCCGGGGAGCCACGCAGAGGAAAGGTGGCAAGGAAGGAAGAGGAGGCAGCAGGAGCCCCAAGTGGGTTCAGGTGAGTTTATCCCAACATCCAAGGAGTTTGAACATTTTTATTTTCCTGTTTCCACTTCCATGCAATGCAATGCAGAACTGCCAGGCAAAAGGGGGCTGCAGGTGGAAGAGTTCTTCGGGTGTTCCAGGGAGTCTCCGCGGGAGCTCGAGGCTGTTAACCCTGCGCGTGCTGGACTAGCGCCGCGGAGCAGTCGCCGGCTTCCTGGGTTTCCCAACTGGATGAAGAGCAGCAGCAGCCACCGCAGCCAGAGGAAGAGAACAAGAAGGACTGGAGGGAAAGAGAGGAGGAGGAGGAACCCGGCGCGGAGCAGCCACCCAAACCAACGTGGCACGGGGCGGAGGGAGGTGGGTGGGCGAAATCAGGGAGAGCGCAAGAGGAGGTGCCGGGCAGGCGGCAGAAGGGGCCGAGAGGCGGGCGGGCGCCTGCGAAGTGCGCGGACCGAAGAGGCACAGGTGAAGTGAAGCGAGGAGTTGAGGAGCCAAATTCACAAATGGGCAAGTCATATGCAAATAGCGCACTCCCGAGAGCAAATCAGTGCAGCCCCAGCGCTCTGCCGAGGGACTGGCTGGCTCCGGAGGAAGGAGGGGCCAGAGCAACCAGGAATCCCGGCCCTCCCCATTCAGGCACAGGCTCGTCTACACCCGCGCAAGCCTCCGGCACACACCACCCGCCCTCACTCCCCTCGCTTTCTCGGCTCCCGCCGGCCGTGTGCGCGCGCGCGTGTGACACCGACAGACCGACACTGCGCCTTCTGATTCACCCGGGCCATGAAGGCACCTTTTCACAATTTGAGAGGAAAACTAACGGCGGTGGCCAGGGCCGACGTGGCTCCAAACAGAAATAAAAATAAACCCCTTGAGTCAGCGCGCGCGCTGGAGCTGCTGCACGCAGTGGAGCCGCACGCGCGCTCCTCCCCGCCTGGTGGTGGCTCTGGCGGCCACTCTCCAAGTGCGTGTGTCTCCCGGGGTTAAGATGCCCAGGGACCCACCCACAGGGCGAATGATAGGAATCTGAGTCCAGACTCTCAAAAGTGAAGGCGGAGCAGTGGCCCGGGGACTCCGAAGGGCGAAGGGCTCGGTGTCCAGCAGCCCTTCCAGAAGGTGGCTTCCACCCCCGGTGAAGGATGCTGTTGGGATTCCAAATCCAGAGGTTATCGCCCATGCGTGTGGTCCTGATCAAAAAAAAAAACTTCAGAAGGGGAGAGGGCCACATCGGCTGGCTCAGAGAGAAGTGACTGGCCTGTCCGGAACCGGCTGCAAAAGGGCTGCCCCAGGTGGGTGAAGTCCCCTGGGCACTGGGCATCCAAGACAGCACGGTGTTTACCCCAAGACTGAACACGCAGGGGAGAGCCAGAGTGGCAGCACCTGTCCTCTGTTGTGGCCATCTGTCACTCAAGGAGGGGCTTGACCCAAGGCTCTGCCAGGACACGGCGACCCTGTGGACCAGGCAGCATCACCCCCGCACCATGTGTGATACACAGGAAGGACAAACCCAACAGGCTGCCCTCGCAGGCTAAGCCCTTGTCCACACAGGTCTTGCTAGCTTTGACTCCCTCCTACCGTTCACCTTGGTTAAAAAGCCCATTACATTTGCAGGGAGGAAGGGAAGGTGAGTGAGCAATACTTGCTGGTTAAAGCATATATATGTTGTATTTAGGAGGCTTTATTTTTTTAAGGAGCTTATAGCACCTATTATATACTCCACTCTCATTTTAAACCCCCTGAGGGTAAAGAACAGGGATTAAGATAGTCCTATTCATCCTTGAGACACCCCAAGGAGATGTTGAGGAAATAGCATTATGTCTCTCTAACAGATAAAGATACCAAACCTACAGGTGATTTGCCTTCAAGGTCATACATCAAGTCCATTTCAGAATTTATGGTAGTGAGTTGGTATTCTGGTTCTGAAATTGGTGTTCTCTAAAAGCTCCAAGCTACCCCTAGTAAATGATACCACAGAATCACCCTAACTGCCCTGGCTCTCAGTTGTAAGGGTGATCCAGGATCCACAGCCTCCCATGAAATGGCCCTCTGCCAAGGTTTTCCATACCTTTGGGTGTGCCCCCAAACACAGTGTCTTAAACCAGCAGCATGCACTCAGCAACACCACAGCAAGGGGAAGGGGTGGTTTGTGGACATTCCATTGAAACCTCAGTTTCCTCCTCTGTATAATGAGGATAATGCCTCCACCAGGTTGTTGGGGGTTTAAAATGAGAAAAACCCCAGTACCTGGTAGTATTCTCTGTTCACAAGAAAAATAAGCTTGAAGCTCTAAAAAGGTGAAATAGAGGTTAAGAACATGGTTAGGGTCTTATGCTATCATTGCTAGAAAAGCCAGAACAAATTCTTAACATCCTAAATATCCATGATAATTTCCGCTCCATTCAACCACTCGTTAATTTACTCCCCCAGATGGATTTCCACTGTACTTTTGGCCTTAAGGCAGCCTAGAAGACTCTGCTTACCCCTAATTCTTCAGCTCTCTCCAACCAGATTCCCCATTCCTCGCTACTCTCTAGTTCCCCAGGTCTTTCTCCTTTGAACGTGGGAAGTTCTTTCTCATCCCAAAGCCTTTATAGTGTTGGTGGCCCCTCTTGTTTGGAAGGCTTTTCTCCAAGATTTTCATGTGATGGTTGCATTTCAAATGTCACCTCCTCAGAGATCCTCTCGGGTCCTCATCTAAAGTGGACCTCCACCCCTGAAAGGCATCTCTTCCCATTACATTGCTTTATTTCCTTGACAGCACTTTCTAGTTTCTGAAATTATTTTATCTGTGTATTTGTTCATGGTCTATCTTTTTAAAAAGGTCATAAGCTCTCTGAAGGCTGAGTCTTTTTCATGTTCTCCCCTGTATTCTCTGTATGTGGAACAACGGGTAGCACATAATGGGAGCTCAGTAAATACCTGCCGAATGAATGAACTCAGTGAATCAATTGCAAGTCTCATACTCATGTTTTCCTTATACCATTAATTGTGCTGATGTGTTTGTCTGGGTTTAGCAATGTCAATCCCCAGAAACAGGCTTTTTCAGAGTTGATACGCCGACCACCTACCCACTTACTGTTTTTCTTCTTTTCTAAATTGGCACTGAGCATTGGAGACTACTTTGACTTCATTCTGAGGATGTGTGGGAAGCTTAGATGGACCTTCCAATTAATTCTCTGCTAGGCAATAAAGGGAAAATAAATCCTTAATGCAGTACAAAATCTGGAAATGCTGCTGATGCGTCACAGCTGGAACTATTCATTTCACTTGTCATACTTATAACTTATTTATTTACTTTTTGCAAAATGTCAGAAGTCACCGTGAATTTCAGTAAGGCTGATTCCATTTGGGGACACAGTATTTATACTGAGAAGATGCTTCAGAGGACAAATGTAAGACGGGTCTATTTTACTTATTCCACTACAAAGAGATAACCCCCAATTATCCTAATAAAATGCATGCCTTTCTCCAATTTACCATACTGTTCATTTTTTCATGTGTTTCTTACCCCTCGTGGCCCTCCCGCTAGTTAACACATTCCTATTTAGACATCTTTTCTGAATCCTATTCTTCTTAGATCTTTTAGAGCTAATGTTAGTCTAACACATAAAATACATTTTTAAAGATTTTTAGCTCCAGTGATACTTTCTAAATACCGCCTGTAGCTAGAGTTCAGCTGAAGGATTTGTCATCCCTTGTCCTACCATCAAAAGCTCTCCTCTTCCTCTTGAGTTGTCTTTTCTAGTGGGTCCTTTGAGTGACAACACTTGGGAATCAAGTGTACAGCTACAGGATGAAAATGAGAGTCCACTTTTAAGATAGAAAAGAAGTAGATTTAGAAACACTATGCTCACCCAGATTTCAAGTTGAAAAATATAAATAATTTCACAGGAACAACCACGCTCAGCTCCACTTGAATAAACCCCCCACGGAATCCTGACCATACTCTTTGGATCCTGAAATTTCTAAATGGAATACAATTTTTAAAAACGCCTCTGTGACTTCAGGCTTTAGAAGTGGTATTACAGACTTTCTCCTCCTGCTTCTTAAATGTCCCCCTGCCCCATCCTTACCCTGCAAGAGAATGTTCCAGGGTAAGGTAGGAGCATCTTTACCCATCAGGCCCTTTGTCTTGTTTTGGTCTGTGCCTCAGCTATGCAACAGTCTGGAGATTCTTTGGCTTCTAAAATAAGCCTTGGGATTGTATTTAAATGTTTCAGGCACCAGGAATCTAATGCAAAGTTGCTCTGTCCATCAGCTTGTTTTCCACAGTACCGTACATTTTATCTCTGCATAGGCCTCTCCTCACTTGTATAGACTCTGACTTGCCACTTTGCTGCCAGCAGGAGACACCTGTCAAGTTGTTCATTGCAGGCACATCTCATATGAACTGCACAGAAACAGGAAGACCAGAAAGCATCAGAGCCGCCTGTTTCTGTGTGAGCCCTAAGCTTTTAGGTAAGGACCCTTTTTTTCCAAATATGAAGAGTAGAGATCCTTACTTTCTATCTCTACACAAAGGCCTCCAGAAGGCAATTTAGAGAGAGAGAGAGAGAGAGAGAGAGAGAGAGAGAGAAACTAAGCTCTCATAATGTGAAATGAAATAAAAGTCCTGAAAAAATACTGGGGACTGTTAACATGGCTATAAATATATCTAAGGGTTTCAGTGACACCATAAAACAGTTCAACTTTGCTTTATTATATGTCAGTAGATTTATTTATAGCCACGTAATTCATCCTTCTGCTCATTTATTTAAAAAAGCCATCCTACATAAAAAGCAGATTTTGATTGTGTTTTCTATTTGGATGTATAAAAGAGAAGCTTTTTTCTTTTAGACATTGCTTCTACGAGTATTTGATTCAAAAAAGACAATGGCATCCTTGTATAAATTTATAGTTTAGAGAATGTATATACTGCTCCTGCTCTTTAACTTATCCTTCTAACAAACATCCAGAGTTATTTCCTTGTCCTCCTTGTGGCTGAAATAGGGATATCAGGAGTTTGGATGTTGGAAAAAAATTTTTTAATCTCTTGAGTTTGAATAATGTAGCTGGGACATTTACTTCATTGAAATTTACACACATTTCTTTAAGGATTAAAAAATATGAAATCTTCCTGTGAAACCTGATTCAGCTTCCTTTGAACTCCAAATGAAGTTATTTTAATATAGAAGCATTTTTTTTCTCTCTTTCACTCAAAGACAGGACTTAATTAGTTTCTCATAAAGAGATTTGGGTGTTTACAACCTGTAAGTCTTCACTAAGCTAACACTGGATATCAGATATCCACTAAGCTTAGATCAGATTTTCAAAGGTCTAAACTTTGTATCCTCAGCATCATGGAAATCTCTATCCAGTTTTAAGGAATCAAATAAAATGAGTTATCATAATATGTTATCTCAATAAAAGAAGGAATAATCTCATTTGTTGGTTTATAGGACCAAATATTAAAGATTTAAAGAATACATTTTATTTTTATTTTTTTGGTATAGAAGACTTTATTCAGAATCATTGCAATATGTATAAGGACCACTGCAAAGGGTCTTGCAGTCCGAGAGAGAAAGAAGGGGCCGACCGCCCTGGAGGACATTTTGAGAGTGCATACAGATTTAGATCAGGCCCCGGTACTACACAGCCTAAGTTCAAATCCTGATTCTGCTTGTTAGCTGCTGTGAAAATGTAGCCAAGATCTTAGCCTCTGTAGTTTAGCTTCATCTGTGAAAAGGGAGTAAGCATACCATCTATCTAATAGGTTTGTTGTCAGGTTTAAAGTTAATACATGTAAATTGTCTAGAAATAGCACCTGACACACAAAAATGAGCAGTAATAATAGTTATCATTTTATTACTATTATTATTTTTTCTCCAGATGAGAGAAAATTCTTTAGTTTAGAAGACTAAACAAGAAAATCGTCTTCTTTTCTTGTTTATACAAATCTCCAGGGCAGTGAGTAAACAGCCTTCCTCCCACCCATAATTTCTTTTCTTTTTTTTTTTTTTTTTTGAGACAGAGTCTCGCACTGTCACCTGGGCTGGAGTGCAATGGCACAATCTCTACTCACTGCAACCTCCACCTCCAGGGTTCAAGAGATTCTCCTGCCTCAGCCTCCCGAGTAGCTGGGATTACAGTCACCCACCACCACACCTGGTTAATTTTTTGTATTTTCAATAGAGACGCGGTTTCACTATGTTGGCCAGGCTGGTCTCAACTCCTGACCTCATGATCCACCTGCTTCAGCCTCCCAAAGGACTGGGATTATAGGTGTGAGCCACCGTGCTAGCCCCCACCCATAATTTCAAAACACAGAATGCAAAATCTGTCCCACACGTTACTCAACTCATGCGATTCTCTTTGCCCATCCTCTGCAGAAAAAGGGACAACTTCATCACACGCTTCTTATAAATATCCTCCAAGCCAACTCCAAAACAATGAAGCTCACAATTGGTCCCAGAACCAGGTCATGCAGGCTACGAAAACCCAGCATTTTTTGATTAGTAATTATATGCCAGGATAGGGTAGAACCCTCAAGATCCTAGTCTGCTTTGGGATATGAAAGGGCTCTCTGGTGACTTCTCTTTCCTATTTCTTTAATTCTTTATTTTCTCTCTTTCTTCTCTAGAATAAAACATAAATTCTAAGAATTAGCCTTCTCCCTGGAAAACATGCCTTCTAAATATTTGAAGAATTTCCATTGGATTTATATAGTATTTTATTATTATTCAACTTTTAAAAAAAGTTGTTGTGACTGTACCTCTGAACTAGGCTCTACTCAGTATAGAGAGAAACTGTAGCCCCTGTCCTTCACTTTGGTGCATTGATTCATCTACTCCATGGACACTAAATTTATACATACTATGGGCAAAGCACGGGGTGAAGTCCAGCAGGCCAAATAATGAAGAAATTTCAGGTCTTAGGAAGTAAATATCTATCAGGAAAACAAAACAAAACAAAAAAAAAAAACCTTAAACCAAATTAGACCAGCCATAAATCCATTTAAATATACAGCTTCCCAAATACAATGTGATAAGTGCTAGAATAAAGGTATAAACAAAGCACATAGAGGAATAGAGAATGGAATTGATCTATAGCAAGTAGAAAATCAGGAAGGAGTCATAGACAAGGTAACATGTGAACTGAGCGTTGAAAGACTAGAGTTCAAATCCTGGGTCCACTGGCTATGTGACCTTAAACAAGTAACCTTAAACTTTCAGAGACTGTTTCCTCAACTGTTTAACGATGAATAATCTTTACCTCATGGAATAGTTTTGAGGGTTTGAAAAGAAGTCATCTTTGAAAAGAGCATTGTAAATGGAGGTTCACTATTATGATGAACTTGATCTTGAATGATTTTAAATTGGCAGAGAAAGGGGAGTGTAAAGTAAGGAGATTATTAATGAGAGGTGAAATCATCCACAGGTGGCTTCCTAAAGGAGGCAAACCAGCCCATCGTTCACTTGTCACTTAAACTGTTGAAGCCTGAAGAGCTCCAAAATGGGTCAACTTTTTCTTTCAATGAAAAAGGTAGGTATTCCATGGGATAAAGAAAGGCAAGTCAAGGCAGGAGAAGGGAAGGGAAGAGGAAGAGAGGAAAGGGAGAGAAGGGAAGGGAAGGGAGAGAAGGGAAGGGAAGGGGAAGAAAAAGATGAGGAGGGAAGAGGTAAAAAGGAGACAGGAAGGGGGAAGGTAAGGGAGGGGAAGGTAAGTGAAGAGAAAGAAAGGGAAAGAGAGGAAAGGAAAAGAACGGGAAGGGGAAGGAAGAGTGGGTAAGGTAAGGCAAGGGAGGGGAGGGGAAGGAAGGGGAAACTCATGTGTTAGAAGCCACATTCTTTATTTCTAAGGAACGGGTTGCCATACTCAGAAATGTCAAATAAAGACCACATTTTTAAAAAAAGTTTAATTGTGGCATAACCAGGAGTTTTCCTCTGTTTAATTTATTCCATGTAGTTTCTTTTTAGATACTAAAGTACTCATCGGATCCAATTTATGAGACTATCATTTAATTCTGGTAACATCCTAGTTCAAACATCACCTGACTCAAGTATCTAATCTCATTCACCATTCCAGGAAAAGTACATCATCTAAGACAGACAGAGATCTAAAATAAATGGTCACTTTCCTCTTGATACTATGTAGTATTAAATTTACTCAACAGAGAATTTGGGAGGAGAATAAAATGAATGTTCTCTGAACAGAAGGTACAAAGCATTATTAAGCAGCCCCAGAAATGTTTGCAAGATGGGTAATAAGGGCATTTCTCAGTAGTATTGAGAATTTAGCACATTCCAAAACTGATGGCAAGGTAAGGTGGGGGATACTGAAATGTATGTTTATGTCACAGGTAGGAGAAACAGACTTTCATTAAAATAGTTGAAACAACATTACAATAACAATACTTTGGCACTGATGATATCTATGTCTTCAAAACTTACTATGTGCAATCTGGACAGGCAGAATTAGTTGTTCTTTCCTAGCTTCCTAAAGTACAGTTCTGTTCATACTTGTCACATTCTGTGATTATCGTTGATTTATATCTGGGTTCCCTACCTGATTTATGAAATCATGAATTCTGAAATCATGTAGGGAATGAAGGCCTCGTCCTAGGGCTAGACAGCTTAAATTCCAGGGCCAGACAGCTTAAGTTCAAATCTCTGCTCAGTCGTTTCCTTGGACAAGTTACCTAGCCTTTGAAAACTTATTTTCTCACAGGCAAAATGAAAATGACAATATTCCCTATCTCCAATTTGGCACAATTTTAGGGCCCATAGGAGATATTTAATGGATATTTGTGGAATACTATCAAGATATATTTAATTACTACAGGGGAGAACATTTCTTCTGTGTGTGTGTGTGTGTGTGTGTGTGTGGTGAGAGAACCTCCAAAATATGCAATTATCTCATAAGGAATAACTTTCCAACATTTGGATCCACAGCAAAATCAAGGCTGCATTTGCAAGGCAGTGAGCTCTCCATCACAGGGTATGTTCAAGTGAGAGATGCCTGTTAGGGACCCTGAAGCAAGAGGATGGAGTATATCACTTCTAAGTTCCTTTTCACACTTTAGATTATATGACACATCGTTAAACTTTTTTTTCTCTTTGCTTTTTACTCCTGAATTTACTTAAATGTCATCTCTGGCCTTATTTTGAGGCTCAAACTCAATGCCTGGAGGCTGCACATAACACACTTCTGTTTATTAAAACCTCATACACTGAAGGGAGGAATCTTATACTTCTGTAACATGAATCCAAGACTAAGCAGCATTGTTGCACTAAGACTTCCCTTTTTATTACTGCATGCAATACAAGTTGTCTCTAGTTTTATTAACGATTTTATGTTTCTATTTTAAATATCAAACATTTTTTTCCCCACTAGCAACACCTACACAGCTACTGTTTCTGTGATCTAAGAGGGCATTTTTCTCTGCTGAAAAGCTCTTTGGTATGGGAAGAATATGGCTGGCTGGCTTGCTTACCCTATTGTTCCTTACATCTTCAACATGGGACTATTGTTGAAGGATAGTCCTTCAATGATAAATAAAAAGGAATCGCCTTAAAAAAGACATGTATGTAGCCTGAGAACCCTGGGACAGACAGCAAAACTACTTTGCTCTGTCTAACCCACACAAGACCATCTCTCAGAACAAGAAGGATGTTAGCTATTCAGGAGATTCCTAGGATAAACTCAGATACAGAACAAGAGAATGGCTTGTCTAGTATCATATATTATATCAATGTCAGAATAGCTGGAATTTTCTTCTAGAGTGAGGCATGCATAGCTCCTATAGTATCATAAACTTCAGTAGAAAATAAGAAAAATTATAATTTCGTAAGAAGATAGTGCACCATGAGAAAGAGTTAATAACCACAACAGAGGTAGAATAAGGAACCCAATAATGTGATGTAATGGAACAATCTGAAATGAATTGCCAAAATAAATATGGTTAAAATGATTAAACAAAGGCATTCTAGAAACCACAGAGGAAAAACAAGGTAACAATGATAACCAGTATTTGTTTAATGTTTATAAGATACATATTATTATAATTATCTCTATTTTATGATTGGAGAAAATGAGGCATAGATTGTGATTTGTCTATGCCCACATAGCCAGGAGGTGCCAGAGCCAGTATTTGAACACAAACCACCTATCTTCTGAGTCTACGGTTTTAATTGCTTTACTATTCTGTTGCTAAATCCTATGCAATTAATGTGTGCAAGTTCTAAGTCGTACCTTAAAAGGCAGATGCTTTCTTTCTACTTTCTCTTTGCCCCTTTTTTGGAATGTGGATGAGGTGATGAGCCAACTTTGGCCATGTGGACATTACCACATGTTTTCTTCTGGTTAACATTTGCTGAACTGATAGGTCGCCCAATGTGCGATGGCTGAGCAACAAGAATGAGGCAACCTGGATCTGGAGGTGACTTAGAGAAGCATAACTATCATACCGTTGAATCAATATTCTAACGAATATGCTTGAAACATGTTAACCAAAAGAAAACAGATATGGAAATATTATTGCCAGACAAAATAGACTTTACATTTAAAAACATCATTACATCCTGAAGAAAAACAACCAGATCAGCTGTAACAGTCCTGATCTGCATGCACCTAATAATATCATCTCAAAATATGTAAGTATACATTGATAGACTAAAAAAAATGACAAATCTACAATTAAAAAAAAGACTAAAATGTATGTTCCATGGGAGAATTCTCCAGAACCTAGAACAATGCTCAGAAAAAGTGTTTACCATTTGTTGAATAAATTTACTATATCCTTAAAACTGGTAAGCTGTAAAAAGGTAGCAAAGCTATAGCTAATTTAAATAGCATGATTAATGGTCCAGAAATAATGGACATACCTGAAATACAACAACAATTAGAGAGTCCCATTTTTTTAAGAATATATGGAACATAATGCAAAAATCCACATACTGAAGAATCAGAATAACATTCCATATCTTTGGTTGACAATGCCATACCAGTCTAAGTCAATTACAATTTTAAAATACTCCCAATGGTTGTGTTTAAAAATTAAATGATCTCAGCTGGATGTGGCAGCTCACTCAGCACTTCCGGAGGCCGAGTCAGGGGGATCACTTGAGGGCAGGAGTTGGAAACCAGCCTGGCTAACATGGTGAAAAACCCCATCTCTACTAAAAATACAAAACTTACCTGGGTGTGGTGGTATATGCCTGTAATCCCAGCTACTAGGGAAGCTAAGGCACAAGAATCACTTGAGCCTAGGAGGCAGAAGTTGCAGTGAGCCAAGATTATACCACTGCACTCCAGCCTGGGCAACAGAGAGAGACTCTGTCTCAAAAAAATAAATAAACGATCTCTCATTTTATCATTGAAATGAGATGCTACCTTTCTCTTAACTATAAATTTATGTGTGTTTAGGAAATAATTCTATGTCCTTAATTATCACTACCTGTATATAATAGAATATTAAAGCAATGCTTTCAGAAAGAGATCTGGGATCAAATTATTTTCTCTCATTCTCTCCTTTTGTCTTCCTATATGCTTATAATAGGTCATCCAACACACATGTCAAAATACCTACTTTGCAATAAAATAAAACAAAGGACATACAAATGATTGTTGTTGTTGGCTACTGGATAATAATTAGTTTACTTATCTTTTGTGCCCTCCTGTGCTATACTTATAGACAACTTTCAATTATATATACGATAATTAAGTGATGACCAAAACATTTGTATTAGATATTGATATCTATTACACGGTACTTAAGCAATTTACAATTTAGAGATTAAAAATATTTTGTGTTACCTATCTAAAAATGGGAACTGCAACCTGGGGCTACATTAAATTAGTTGATGATCAATAATTTCATTCCATATTCAGATAACTTGCAGTTGTTCCTATAATTTGTTGGAGTCTTAGGAGATATGGACAAATAGTTTTGCTTTTTGTGTTCCCATCATAAAACCAAAGGTCTCTTAATCTCTGAAGTTGCTCCCTTCCCTTTGCATGTCAGAGTGAGTCTCCAGAACATTATGCCAGTGTTACTAGTTGATGGCTAGAGATGTACATTTCCTGATAGTTTCAGTCTTCACTCCCAAACCCAAGATCTTGACAAAATCAATTATACTTTTCAAATGTACTGTCCAAGCTGGGAACTAAATGCCAGATACATGCATGTGATGCTCTTTGGGTTTTGATCCTCTCAAAGTGAAAGTCCTGGAAATATTATTCCAAAAGAGAATTTTGATGTGATCAATAACATCAGTCACAATAATGACCATAAAGCTTACCTTTAAGAGAAAGAAGAGTATATACATACATACATATATATATATATATATATATGAATCTAAAAGTTATATATATAAAGAGGAAGCATATATATATATGGCTCTAAAAGTTATTTAGAGAAAATCAGAAGGCTTTTGAAAAGTCATGAAAAACTCATACTTTTGTTTCTTAAGCCAGATTTTGAAGTAATCTAGAAAAGACTCTATTATGTATGATTTCCAAGTTTACTATGTCGTGGTTGAGACATATTTTAATCACACTTTAGGAATCAAAAATATCTGAATTTGAGTCCCTGGCTCAAACATTAATTGCCAGATATTAGGCAGGCAACTCAACCACTGACTCTCTCCTATAGATTCCAAGGTGCCGTTTTTTAATTCTAATTCTTATAAAAGAAACAGAGGCTAAAGAGCTACACAGCCTTGGAATAAGAACACCTGCTGATGTGCTTGTGCCTACTGTTTGTTTTTCCTGTCCTACGTCTCTCCTGCCTTGCTTGGCCAACCACCCACCTGTTAATTTGAAGCAAATGGATATAGATGACAAAGTATTTACTGTGGATTTCCCAGGAATAAAGAAGATAATTCACAAGGGAGGGGTGGTAGAAGAGAGATGGGAGGGCAGAAGTCCTCAGCAGGCATATATCTTAGCCCAATTCAGGCAGAGAGCAAGCCATTTCATCCAAGGGAGTGTTGCGTGGGAGTAAAACATCACAGAGGGAGTCATTGTGCCTGATAGATGTAATTTCCTAAAATGTGTGCCTTGTCAGTATACAGAAGATGAATAGAGAGAAAGGTCAGTACATGCAAAGCAAAAAGGACAAAAGGACAGTGTGCTATTGAGTGGTGCTGTACATTCCTGGGTCTGTAACACCACTAACTCATAGGCTTGACTCATTGCTGGATAGACTACACAGCCATAGAATCGTGGCGAGGCTTTAAGAATAAGAACAGCCAACAATATGTAAATCTTCTTCTTGAACATTTTTTCTCTCCCCCCCCTCTTTTTTTTTTTATTTTGTGGATACGGAGTCTCGCTCTGTTGCCCAGGCTGGAATGCAATGGCATGATCTTGGCTCACCGCAACCTCTACCTCCTGGGTTCAAGGGATTCTCCCACCTCAGCCTCCTGAGTAGCTGGGACTACAGGTGCTTGCCACCACACCCAGTGAATTTTTTGTATTTTTATTAGAGGTGAAGTTTCACTATGTTGGCCAGGCTGGTATCAAACTCTTCACACCTATAATCCCAGCACTTTGGGAGGCTGAGATTGGCGGATCACTTGAGGTCAGGAGTTTGAGACCAGCCTGGTCAACATGGCGAAACCCTGTGTCTACTAAAAATACAAAAATTAGCCAGGCATTGTGGCGAGCTCCTGTAACCCCAGCTACTAGGGAGGCTAAGGTGGGGGAAGCGCTTGAATCCGGGAAGCAGAGGTTGCCGTGAGCCAAGATCACACCATTGCACTCTAGCCTGGGCAACAGGGTGAGACCCTGTCTCAGTAAGTAAATAAATAAATAAATAAAATACATTTCTATTGTTTAAGCCACACATTCTGTAGTATTTTGTAAAGACAGCCTAACCAGATTAGTATACAGTTGTTGGTAGTAATAATGACACTTCTGGAACTGAAGAAATTCAGATCCAGAAAGAATCTTAAGTGTCATCTGGCCCAAGAGCTCTTAGCTTGGAGTTCAAGGTACTGCTGTGTAGAGGGTCACCTCTTTGCCCACCTCCAGGGAGGTGTCATTTATGTCACAGTCTGTGAATTATGCCCCCTGGAGTTGTGTAGTACATAATATCTATGGCAGGATAAGATAAAAACTCCTTTCCAAAACTATATTCAATTTTGTTTGGGTATGCATTTGTTTTTTCTGATAAAAAAGTCCAAGGATGTCTTTATCTTTTTAAAGAACTTCGTGACCCAGAAATGTTTAAGAACCATTTATTACTTCATTTATTACCATTCATTACTTTTCATTAAGAACCATTTATTATCTCCCTTATTTTACAGAGGAGAAATTCGAATCCTAGAAAGGCATAGTACTCAAAGATGGGTAGAAAAAGTAAAAATAAGATCCAGATCTCCCACTTCTTGATTTCATGGTTAACATGTTCCTGCTTATCTCTGCTTACTAATGAATGAGAAAAACACAGACACTTTTACCAAGGTCTCAAAACACGTTTTCACTGGATTTTATCATTTCATCTGAGCTCAGCTAGGGCAGAGCGGTGTTTTCCAGTTTTTCAGTGTAAAGATATGAACAGAATACTTAAATTTCAGCATATTCATTTAAATAGTAAGGCTGGTAATCTTTTAAAAAAGTATGCCAGTATTTGCCTAGTCTGTTATATAAATGTAGTATTTTGTGGCTGACAACATGGAGTTTTCTATACATGTGGGTAACGAAAGAATTCCATTAAAGGACGTTGTTCAAGACCCAAAACTGTAGCTGCAAAGATGCTATAAATCTTAATAGAAAGTCTTTGTGTCCTTTAACTTGAGGAATGGTCAAGAGACAGTGAGTGTCTCAAATTCCATTTTCCTAGTAGTTTGTCACTAAGACTGAGGTCAAACAAACAGGCCACAGATAGCATGCATGCACACACCCCCACTTCAAGTGTGAAATTCCCTAACCTCCAGCTGCAGAGATCCAGCATATTCGACCCCAGCAGTAGTCAGATACACAAGCCCTAAAAGATGACAGAGAAAGTAGAGGCTGAAAGCCACCCACCTCCTCCCTCACCTTGTACCTATCAGTGTTGCCGTCCACCCAGGAACCATCCACTTTCTCCAGGCTTCTCTGAACGTCCATAGCCATTTGCCTTCTCCCGAAATGCAGAACTGTCTCCTGGCTTTCCCTGTATACGTGCAGCACTTAGAGGAGTGGCTGCCTCCCTGTATACATTTGTCCTTTCCCCACATTCCTGAAACAGAAATAGGCATCTCAACATTTTAATAGAAGCATTACGCTTTTGACAAATACTTGGAAAATGTTTCTTCTTTTTCTTCCTCCCTCCCTCCCTCCTTCTCCTCCTCCACCACTACTACAACTTCTTCTTCCTCCTCCTCCTCTTCTTCTTTCTTTTCCTCCTCCTCCTTCCTCCTCTTTCCTCTTCCTCCTTCTCCTTCCTCTTTCTCTTCCTCTTTTCCTTCTTGTTCCTCCTCCTCCTTTCTACTTCCTCCTTCCTACTCCTCCTCCTTCTCCTTCTTTCTCTTCCTCTTCTCCTTCTTCTTCCTCCTCACCCTTCTCTTCCTCTCCTTCTTTTCTTCTAGTATCTCAGAATTTGGTGATCAGAGAGCAGCCTCAACCCTTGGCATCCATTCTTCAGGGGTTTACTTGCGAGGGAAGAAATGTGAAGATTGGGCACTTCATTTTTCCTTTTAAATGAAGTTGTGGGTAGGAAAGGCCCCAGAGATTGTTTCATGAAATAAAGACTAACCCTGTCTTTCATACTGGTTTTATGCAATGTTGAGTGTGTAAACATTGTGTAAATGTGGAGCATTCCAAGCCTCCACATTTCCTCTAAAAATTTCCTTCCCCTTTGTTTCCCTTCTCAGATGCCTTGGATACCCAGAAATATAATCTGAGCGCCAAGGGCATGCTTCCCTCCTTACTCCCACCTCATTAGCATCTAAGAGTCATAAAACAGGCTAGAAACAAAAAGTGGGAAAATCTCCTTGCCCACTAGCCCCAAACTGCAAAATTCTCAAAGCCCCAGGGCCCCTCCTCAGTACCCTTTCCCATCCTCACTCCTTCTATCCCATGAGAGCTACAACTTGCCTGCAGGATTGCAGTATCATTAGAGGCCAAGATAATATATGCATAGTGCTAAAGAAGAAAATTCATTCTGGAAAGTAAATTGTTATTTCGCATCCCCCTCTACTCTACAGGCATGTCGTCATCCCCCTGCCCCCACCCCAATACACACAGACACACACACACACACACACACACACACAGACATGACACTTTTCTTATCTCTGGGCTTTCATCTCACCCAAGACTGGTCTTATGCTTCCATCCCCTACTTATGTGAGACAGTTAGAATCCTCAGGTCTAGCTTAACTGCTTCCTCTTCCATGAGATGTCCCCTGATCTTCAAATCAGGATAGATCTCTCCTTTTCTGTGCCCTTTCTGCCTCTCTGTGATTCACTGAACAGATTCGCTCTGTGAATGCAAATCTGCGTATGTCTCTTTCTCTTTCCCTTACAGGAGATTTTGCCTACTTTTCTGGCACATACGGGATTGGGTGCTTAACAAAGTGTGTTGAATTGAATTGAATTATGTTCTGCTTCTCTTCTTTGTCAACCCTCAAAGTCCATTCCTTCGGCTTTCATTTCTTCTCCCTGTGTCTCCCAATTCCCAATGTTCCCATTATGCCCCTCACATAAATCTCACCCTCCTCCTCCCCGCTTCCCAGCACAAGTCCAGCACCCCACTATGTCCTTTTCCAGTTGGAGCCCCTTTCTTGTCTTTAAACCCCCTCTCAACTTTCTCTTTGACTCTGGATAAAGAACTAACTTGAACAGGATCTTTGCAGACAGCAAGTGGGTGCTTGGGTATCCTAGATCTTATCAAATCTATAATGGTGAAAAATATGTTGTTGATATCCTAACCTAAAATTCCAACTACACCTTTTGGAAAGCATTTCCTGTGTGGCCAGGTACTTGACTATAGTAGCTCTTGACTGGGACACTGGGAATACTCTGGGTTAGTAGGTGTTTGAGTTCTGGGAAGAGAATATACCATTTCTCTGGAAAATAGAATCTGAGCACCGAGCATTTATAAAATAGCTTTGAGACTCCAACCCTTTCGGAAACCGAGGGCTGCCTGCTCTTCTGTTACGCTGTAGGTGGCAAGTGGGGTGGTGGTGTGACTATGATATTGGGCTTTCTATTTTTGTAATGTGGCAAGGATGCTGAGGAATTCAGCCCCCAAACTGAGAAGTGAAGAAGAGCATCAGATACGAAATCATACAGAGACAATATACACCTATATTGTGGGAGGCTGTGCGGGTGGGGATGAGGGACCTGTCAGAAGTACTCCCCAACACAAACCTCTCTGTTTTCTGGTGTAGCCTAGTTCTGTGGGCCTTAAATGGGAGGGAGTTTTGTTGTTGTTGTTGTTAAGATTAATCATTTGATTTTCACTGTTTTATTAAGGACAGATCATACTTCCCACCTGCTAGCACCCCAAGACGTGTTTGCCTTTTGAAAAATTCTTAAAACACTACTCAGTTTTAGCTAGAGTCTTAAAAAATAGAATTTATAGATATGGATACGTTTTAAATACATAGATATATGTATCTGTGTATGAGAGAACAACTCCCACCTCGCTAAGGTAATAAGGTAGATACATATTTTTACATATCAAAAATATAAGACAAGCATGAAATAGAGAATACATTTGCAAGGCTTGAGAAAATTTTAGGAAAACATATGACCAGGATCATTCCACAGCTCAAATTTATCAGCTCTACTTTATCAGCAATTATGCTCTGGTACAACTGAGTGGACGGCACTCTTGAATCCTGCACACAATGAATGGTAAAGGGAAAAAGGTGAGGGAGACAGAATGGGGAAAGTGAAATTGACTTCCTAACTTTCGTACCAATATCTAACCCTCCCATGTAATGCACTAAAGATAGTTCAGTGCTCCATGTAGATGACCTCAAAATATCAATCTTGGACTGTTTTCATGCAACATTGTGACTCAAATTTGAAACAGAAAATCTAAGAGTGTGTGTGTGTATAAAACTATATATAAACTACATATATATATAACTATATATAAATATATGTGTGTGTATATATACATATATATATACATATACATATACACACACACACACACACACACACACATATATATATATATATATATATATATATATATATATATATAATGAAAAGCTTATTCTATTGATGCTAGAACCACATTGATGTTCCCTGCAGAGAAGGGTTTTAGAAAAGCACTAGAGAAACTACAAACGCCGACAACAGAGTAAGTTCTACATTTGAAAGTCTGAAGTTTTCTGTATGAGATCATGTGAAACAGAAGGTAGGAAAAAAAGGTTGGAAGGTAGAGCTTAGAAGAAAAACCAACACCTCCTCTTTCGTAGCTGTAAACAGCAGATAAGGAAGTCAACTTCTCCTGACACACAATGTTCTTTATTTAACATCATGAACAAAAGCTCACAGTCTCCCTTGCCCTACCAAAGGACAAACTAAGGTGGGATGCTGGGACCGTTTTACAGGTGGTCACATGGTGACTACACGGGTTGCGATTCTCCCCTGTACAGCTGCCTCTTATCTTTTTTTTGCAAGTGTTTCAACCTGGGATGCCTGCAGAAGAATCCAGAAAAGAACAAGTGAGGAAAAAAAAAATAAAACTCATGACCATAGTGTCTCTCAAAGTCTGTTTGAAGGACATCTGATCCCACTGTGTTTGACACAACCAAACATATCTCTACTTTGTTCTATTCCTCAAAAGGGACATGGGAGTTGAAGGAAAAGACAAAGTCTCATTTCTAGAAATGTTACCTTCATTTAATCACGTACTCCTTTTTTCTCTGCCTACCGTTTCTCCCTAAGGTAAGTATTTTTATCTGGGAATCTATCTGTTTTAGAAGAGACACTAGGAGGAATTGAGAATAATGTTATCTCCCACTAGAAAGGAAGTATTTGTTACTTAAGTTTGTCACCGACAATGAGCCAAGAGCTGAGAGCGATCTTAATTCTCTTCCATATAAAACTAGAAGAACTGACCCTCAGAGAAATTATAAAACTACATCCTTTGGAATCCCTCTAGTTATTAACACAGCTGAAATTCAAATTAAGCAAAAGAATGAAGTCTGAATTTGTAGAACTGGAAAAGAACAGTTTATTTTTAAAAATATATAAGGAATGGGCCAGGCATGGTGGCTCAGGCCTGTAATCCCAACAGTTTGGTAGGCTGAGGTGGGTGGACCACTTGAGGGCAGGAGTCTGAGACCAGCCTGGCCAACATGGCAAAACTTGGTCTCTATTAAAAACACAAAAAATTAGCCAGGTGTGGTGGCATGCACCTGTAATCCCAGGTGCTCAGGAGGCACCAGAATAGAGAATCACTTGAACCTGCGAGGCAGAGGTTATAGTGAACAGAGATCATGCCATTGTACTCCAGCCTGGGTGACAGAGCAAGACTCTTTCTCCAAACATTAAAGAAAGAAAACAAAAGAGAAATGAAGTTTAAAAATTTTTATGACCCTTATGCAGAACTTTTAAGCATAAGAAAACATCATTTGAACTGGTGGGGATATTCTGCAGACTAAGCAAACTTGACCTCACCATTTCCTTGCAGTGATTACTACCTTAGATCAATTTACTGTGTCTTGTAGGAAGAAGTTATTTACCTCTGGGATTCAAAGACATAACGAAAGAGAACAGTCAAAATTTTTTTTTCCAGTCTGTTTATTTTAGGTAAAGCAGTAAAGTTTAAAATTGAATAAGAAGCATTTTCCTCATTGTATCATTTCTTGGCCTATAAATTAATTTCTTCAGAAAAGCACAATAATTTTACAGGACTTGAGGGTTTCTGGATGTTCTTCTTGCTTTATACATTGAAAAATCAAATGTTACTTGTACAAAGGTTTATATGATAATCTTCCTGAGTTATTAGGTCATTTTTTTTCTCCTGTCTAATTTGTCTTACTTCTCAAAGGCACAAACACATTCCCACACTTTGTTGCTGATAAAAGTTTCTGTGAGGCAGCATCCACCTCCTAATACCACCATCACCATCACCACACCACCGCTACCACCACCACCACACCACCACCACACCACCACCACCACTACCACTACCACTACCACACCACCACTACCACCACCACCATCACCACCACCACCATCACCATCACCACCACCACTACCACCACCATCACACCACCACCACCACCATCATCACACCACCACCACTACCACCACCATCACACCACCACCACTACCACCACCACCACACCACCACCACCACCACCAGGAATAAGACAATTGCTGTCCACAGAACTTTCAGCATGTCTCTTGAAATAGCTGGCATCTGGAGGAACTATCTGATACTTGCTACTTACACTGCACTCAGCATGAACGGAGGTTGGCAGGGAATTTAGCAGCACATCTTATTTTTAAAATATCTCACACCTCCCCCTCGCCCTCCCTGCTTTCAAATAGAGGTTTAAGCAATACACTCTTATTTGCTGCTGTAAGAGCCTACCACCTTCTTCCCATGCAAGTGCTTTAAAAAGAGGGCCCAAGCCTGTGACCTAAAGCCCAGGTAGGTCACCCAAATTATTTAAGTACAAATAAGACAGGAGCCAAAATCTCTCATTTTCAGGGATGAACTAAGAAGTGAACCTTATAAACCTATAATCAGTCAGGCAACGTTTCTGTCTCTTTCTCTCATATGCATGCATGTACACACACACACACACACACACACACACATACACACATGCACACAGACACACCCATACACAGACTTTAAACATTGCTTAACAAAAGTCTACCTACTCTTTCACTGTTCTTTTTCCAAAGGAAGATAATTATCAGGTTAAGAGAATTAAGTTGACTTGACAAAATTAATGGGATTTTTAAATTCCACTGTGACCCGAGAGAAAGCCGCCTGCTCTGCTTCTGGCAGAACAGGCTGTCCAAAATATCTCTGTCCCTGTTCCAGCTGCTGTGAAGTCAGATGAACAAATCTCAGGAGATTAATGCTGGGCACTTAAGCACTTGGAAAGCCCAGGTCCATGAAGAGTGAAAGCTGCCCTTGATATTTAGTAGTCTCTCTGTGGGGGCCTCAAAAAGCAAATTAAACTAAGAGGAGCTTGGAGGTGCTAGGGGGCACTCTACTATAGGAAATGGCATTGATGAGGTAGCATGGAGCTGGCAGAATTGAAAGTTCTGTGTAATTGCTAATAATGTGGTAAGTGATATCACAGAAGGTAGTGATACCCAGCACTGACTGATGACACAGCAATTATGGTTAGGCGTAGTTCTAATAAAAACAATTTTAACAGTTTGAAAATTTTACCTTTGCTTGAAACAACAAACAATATGTTATGCAATCAAAATCTATCATTCCTCACAGCATTCCTTTAAGTGGCCAAACTGCTCTTCTGGGGTGCGTGTGTGTGTGTGTGTGTGTGTGTGTGTGTGTGTGTGAGAGAGAGAGAGAGAGAGAGAAAGACAGACAGACACAGAGAGGGAAAGAAACAGAGACAGAGAGAGAGAGAGAGAGGAGGGATAGACATAAAGAAACACATTATTTACCCTGAAGCAATCTGACATGAAATGTTGTTTTTCCTTTTCCCAAGAGTTGGTTATAGGATTATCATGGACTGATCCCCAGCCTCCCATGGCAAATTTCCATTATTCTATATTCCCAATGATCAAAATTAGGAAAATCTGGCAAAATCACTTTCTTTCTCAAAAACAGAAGATATCAATCTAAGGCTGCACTTCCAATCAGCTTCTTGAGCAAAGACTTTAAATCCTTCCTTCTTCTAGAGAAGAAAATGTGCTAGATAATGATCACAATTACCATTTTGCTGGCCTTCAGCCACCAGTCTTGCTGTGTGACAATTTCAGACGGCATGATCCTTGCTATGTAGCACCATGTTGAAAATTACATTTAAGCATTTGGAGATAAGCAATAGATGATAAGAATAATAATTAACATTAATTTTCAGAACTTTCTGGGTATTGTGGTTAGCATTCTACTTTAGATTATCTCATTTAATGCAACAACTTGCAGTAGCTAAAATTATTCCCATTTTACAAAGAAGAAAAGTGTGGTTTAGAAAGTAAAACATCTTGCCCGAAGTCACGCAGGGATTAAATGGTAGGACTGGAACCCAACGTCTCTGGCTCTGGTTGTCGTACTTTTAACGCTATACGGCCATTTATACACTACCTGTAAAACACCAGGCAGGGTAAGCAATCAGCACCTATTAGCTATCATCAGCTAGCATGCTAGGAAGATCTGGCTTATTTTGGAGAAGGTTTAGCATGTCTCTAGAATGCTGTGAAAATGCCTCTATGAAGGCATTATGGAGTCTGGCAAATAGAGGAACCAGACGGCTTGGGCTACTTCTGACAGTGTGAGTTTGTGATTGTTTCTGTGCAATGAGTTTAGGAGGACTCAAGAAGAAGAGTGTAATTTCAAAATCGGCTCAGGGAATCAAGGAAAGCTTGAAGAAAGAAGTCATTGTGCTGTCTTTAATTGGTCTGTTATGAAAGGAGGAATGCTATTCTCCTTCAATGAAACAGGGCTTAAATCAACACTGTCCTTCCAAGCAGTTATGGGAGTTAAGGCAAACTTGCCAAGCAAAAGCACATAAATAATGTGAAAAAAGAGGTAGAATCAGAGACATCTACTAGAAAGGAGGGAAGAAAGGAAGGGAGAGAGGAAGAGTTGGAGGGAGGGAGAAAGGAAGAAAAGAAGGGAAGAAGGGAGGGAGGAAGGAAGGGAGGGAAGGAGGGAGGGGAGGAGGGAGGAAGAAAGGGAGGGAGAGAAGGAGGGAGGGAGGGAGGGAGGGAGAATTTTCCTCCTAAAGCACCAGCAGTTTTTTCACTTGTTTCCCCTGTAAAGCGTGTAACGCAAGACATTTTTTTTCACGCAGTTCTTTCTTTTCTCCTCAACTGATGGCAGCTAAAGTGGTCTGAGGCCAGCACGATAATGAACTTCACCCAGAGAAGAGTCCAACAGTAAGGCAGCATCCTCCTTGGCCTGCCTGCGTGTTTACCACCTGCTCAGCACAATGTCAACATAAGTGAGCAAAGCTTTCCATGAAGGAAACAAGAAATACAGTGTCTTCCATTTTTTCTGCTTGAGCCTATGGAGCAGAGTAAAGAGGTGAAATATTTCTTTTCAATGTCTAAATTCATCACAGAAAAGTCACAAGGAACTTCATTAAGTGACAGTCTTGTAAATGAACTGATCTTCCCCACTGCTTGAGACCAAATTGTTCTCTCTTTAACAGATAGCAGACTGCTAAAAGTGAGCTTCTGCTTAGAGTCAACTGAGATTAACAGAATATTCTTGGTTTGTCACTGCATTCCATGCATTCTGGGGACTATGTGTTACAGACACGTGGGTCATCCTAACAATCTCTTCTCTGAGAAGGGCAGAGGAGACTTTTGGAGGATGGCCTTCAAGATTGTCCCATAGTATTTTGGGGACACAGATGTTTCTCAGACCTTTCTCTTATTGTTATAGGAAGAGGAGTAGCCAAGAAAAAAGAATTTAGACCATGGAATGGAAATAATGAAAGATGGATTCATTTGTTTTATTATTCCTCTTTTAGATGCTCTTAGGCTGATCAAATAACAGCTGATTCACAAGCTGAAACCATGAACTTACAAATGTATTCCATTTAAATTTGCCTCAATGTTTGGGCACCCACTTGCTTGATGATATGGTTTGGCTCTGTGTTCCCACCCAAATCTCATCTCAAATTGTAATTTCCACATATTGAGGGAGGGATATGGTGGGAGGTGATTGGATTGTGGGGGTGGTTTCCCCCATGCTGTTCTCATGATAGTAAGTGAGTGAGTTCATCACAACAGCTGATGGCTTTAAAAGCGTTTGGCAGCTCCTGGCGCGCTCTCTCTTTCCTGCCAACTTGTGAAAAGGTGCTTGCTTCTCTTTCACCTTCTACCATGACTGTCAGTTTCTTGAGGCCTCCCCAGACATAGGGAACTGTGAGTCAATTAAACCTCCTTCCTTTATAAATTACCCTGTCCCAGGTAGCATCTTTATAGCAGTATGAGAAGAAACTAATACCCTTGGTTAGCAAAAAGTCTAACCTTGCCCTCTAGGATATCCCTCCCTAGTTATTTTCTGTAAAAGTTTCTGGGTGAGAGAGGAGCCTCTCACATACGTCAGATTTCTAGCCTCATGCTCTAGAGGCCATGTATGTCACTGTCCTCGAAAGCTTTTACTGTGTTCCCCACGGAGCTGGCCACCATATCTAGACTACGGCCTCATAGGGGCCCTTGTCTGTCTGTGACCAGTGGTTCAACATCTTCCTCTTGTCAAAATGCAATCCTTTCAGGGGCCTGTCCCATGGAAGAACAGTAAAGACCCAAGTGACAGGTTTCTTTCTTTTACAAATAATCTCTTCCCCAAAACACATAGACAAGGCAGGGGAACATATCCAGGAATGTTCAGAACCAGCTGCAAACACGACCTGGAACCACCTCCTTCCCTCAACATCCAGGTCCTGCTACCTAGTCTAGTCAGTGGGTCATGTTGTATCTTCATCCATGGCGAGTTTCCACGAGGGACTCCATTTTCTCTCCTTCTGACGTAATTCATCATGGAAAAATCACCTTCTCCTTCTGATGTATTCTGGGGGCCTTCAAGCCTTCATACAGATGTGACCGAACCTCATAGGTGCCACGTAGCTGAATGGATGTGGCTGGGCAACTCTTGCAGTATGTCTTGAATGTTATATTGAGAGTTAGGAAGTTCTCCAAATGTTCTAAGACAGGGAGGAGGCTCATCTTTATGAAACAGAGGGAAGGTATCTTCTAGCTCCACAAGTGAGTGGGACAGTCATGTCGCTGACTGCCCCAGCCCTCACCCCTCTGTTGTATTTGTCATTGCTTTGGAAGATCTCATTCCCTGCTTTCAATGTAATACTTAACATTACCCCACTTTTCTCATACCCTCTGAAATCCCATTAAATTCCCTCTTAGATCTGAAAAAGGTTCTAAAGTACTACCCCTGGCCACCTCCCTTCTCCCCAACAAACATCTTGTTCTTCTTCACCTACTTCTCTTTTAACATTTGATCTCTTTTAAATGGATCTGTAGAAAGCTACATATGCAAAAAGGAGATTTTACTGTAGCTTTAATCACCGGCATGACAGAATGAAACAAGATGTCGACCACAAGATTTGACAGAAATAAGAAGAGGGAACTCTGTTTTCCATATAAATATCCTTGATAATTAAAAAGGAAAATGACAGAAATAGATAGGGTAAAAAAACAAATGAAAAGTAAATAGATTCCAGTTGTAAGCCTGATAAGTCTGAAAGGTTTTCTCTTGAGGAGTATCCTCTATTAAGATCTTGGAAGATAAACTCGATTTCTGGTTATTATGCATTAGTGTTATGCCAGTCACCTTGACATTCAGATGTACCACATTTGAAAGAGGTGGAATTGGAGGCATCTGATTAACCCGTTCAAATGCACAAGAACTTTGGCAAATACAATAGGATATTTAACTGTCAACTCAAGACAGGATCTTTAATTTGGTAGAAGGGATTAGTTACTTAGTGTTCTAGATAAAGGTGCTATCAGAAAAAGAAAAATGCAACCTGGAGAAGATAGGAAGACCCTGTCTCTATAAAAAATAAAAAATTGGCTGGGCATGGTGGTGTGTACCTGCACTTCCAGCTACATGTGAAGCTCAGGTGAGAGAATCGCTTGAGCTCATGAGGTCAAGGCTACAGTGAGCCATGATCATGCCACAGCATTCTAGCCTGGGTGACAAAGCAAGACCCTGTCAAAAGAAAAAGAAAAGAAGAAAAGAAAAAATGAAATAAAAGAAAAGAAAAAAGGAAAGGAAAGAAAAGAAAGAGGGAGGGGGAGAGGGAGGGAAGGGAGGAAGGAAGGGAGGGAGGGAGGGAGGGGGGACAGGGAGAGGGAGAGGCAGAGGGAAAGAAGGAAGGAAAGAAAAAAGAGAGAGAGATAAAAATGGAGGTAATGGTGCAATGAACCTGACGATTTCTCATTCTTAAGCATCCCATTAGTTTGTCTCCTACCACCCATCACTTAAAAATGTGTTCTCCCAGGGCTCTGTCCTCAACGGTATTGTTCACTGTCTGTGAATCCTTCCATGGATTCAGCTACTTCCTCTAAGTAGAGGAACCCCAGATCTCTATCTGTGATGTCATCCAATAAGCTGAACTATAACCACGTACTGGACCTCCTTCTGTAGATGATCCAAACCCAGCATTTTCCTTATTAATTTTCACCCCCCATTTCACCCCAACTTATTGTGTGTTGCATGTCATAGTTAACGACATCATAACTTTTCCATTTATTCAGGCTCAAAATTCTGAAGGCATTCCTCGGAAGCTCCCTTCCCTCACCTATCTAAACTTTGGAAATGACTATCTCCAGAGTATCGCTCAGCTCAGCCCCTCTTTCCCATTCTTGGAGTGATGTTCATTTCCTAATACTTCTTTGAATGAATACAATAGCATGCTAATGCAGTTCTCAGCTGCCAACGCCGTTCTTGAATAGGGCCTGCTACATTTCCCCAGAGAAATCTTCCTAATGTGCAGCTCACATAATTTCATTGCTTTGCACAAAATCCTTCAGTGGCTACTTATTTCACACCTATGGTAAGTTCTAACTCTGCATAATAGTATTCAAAATCCTCTACAAACTAGCCCTGTCCTATCACATCAGCTGTAGCTTTCACTCTAACCCATCCCTCATACTCACTACCAAACCTTTAACAAACCACCATTTCCCTGAACACACCTGATGTCATTTTCTCCATTTTCATTTTTGATTGGGTTACTGAAACTTACTATTTGATGGACGTTGTGTCCAGTACCAGGTGTCAAAAATAAAGAATTCTTTCTTTTAAGTCATGTTGTCTATCAGTTATTCAGATTTAGAAAATCTCTCAAAGACTTATTTAAATGTCATAACTGCATGAAATTGGATCAGAATTCCCGATCAGAGTTTCTCTGCCTTATGTGTTACCAAGGCACTTTCTACCTCTGGGATAGCATTTTTACATTCTGTCTTGGATCTATACTTATTGATAGGAGTAATATCTCCTTCACTAGATTCTTTTTTTTTTAATTTTTCTTTTTTAGAAAGAAAAAGAGAGAAAAGAAGAAAGAAAGAGTGAAAGAAAGAAAAAAAAAGAATGAAAGAGAGAAAGAAAGAGGAAAAGAAAGAGGGAGAGAGAACAGGATTCTTGTTCTATTGCCCAGGCTAGAATGCAGTCTAAAA